>JABFDZ020000047.1:7721219-7732710 GCA_019775955.2 Pollimyrus isidori
ACAAACACACAAACACAATCACAAACACACACACACACAGACACAGACACACACACACAGACACACACACAGACACACACACACACACACTCACACACACACACACACAGACACACACAGACACACACACACAAACACACACACAGCCACAGCACCCACATCTACATCCACAATGATCAGCAAAGAAGCAAGGAGACACACACACACACACAGACACACACAGACACCAATAACGAATGCTACATGAGGGCGGGTACGGGCCATAATTAACGAAACACTAGGGCTGGAAATAATGAATAACAAGAGACAGGTGAGAGTCATTATGATGTAAGAGTCAGGACTCAGATGTGAGGGACAGGAAGACAGACAGGGCAGGACAGGTGCTGACACCTTGTTTGGCTAATCAATAGTGCATTAAGTTATTTAACTAATGAACTAAACGAGCTGCCGGTGAAATTCAACAAATACGTGGAACAGCTGGGGCGCCCCTGAGGAGAAGCCGGGGAGCCCCTGAGGAGAGGCCGGGGAGAACCTGAGGAGAGGCCGGGGAGAACCTGAGGAGAGGCCGGGGAGAACCTGAGGAGAGGCCGGGGAGAGTGAAATTCTTGCAATTTTTAAATTGTGGTTTTTTTTTCCCTTGAGCAAGGAACTTAACCCCCAGCTCCAGGGGCACTGGATGCTGCACTGCACTGCACCCCGTGCTGTGACCCCCCCCTCCAAGCTTGCTCTCCCCGGTCAGTGTGCCTCACGAAGAGGAAGATGAGGTAGGCGAAGAGAGAATTTCCCCACAAGGACTAATAGAGTATCTCAATTTATAGCATAAAGATCCATAGAGAGCAACAACAAAAACAAAACTTTACAAACTGAATGATGTATAACAGGGTTCTTCAACTCTGGACCACCATTCCAAATCCAGGCCGTGTTTTCGGTTCTCCCAGGTAGTTAGTTTAATAATGACTGATTCTGATTGGTCAGAGGCTTCACACCTGACTGACAGGTAAAGGAAGGCTGGAAAACCAACAGGGCTCGGACCTCCAGGACCGTGATTTGAATAACCTTGATATATAATAACAAATAATTGGTGAAACAGATATACAGTATTTTAACTAGAGCTTCTTTGTTGGGATAGATTGTACATCTCCCACACTCTTGTAGCAGTGCATTACAGAGCTCCAGATCTACAGTGTTATGTAGATTAGGGGTCGATGATCTTCCTCAGTAAACCTCAGCGTCTCTGGTACCAATGCGAAGGGCTTATATTCCTGTCCAAAATAACATTTGTTCTGCTTCTCATACTGTGCTGCGAGACTCGAGCGGTTCCTGTACTTTTACTTCATAAACGCTGCCATTTCCCCGGTGAGACTCTTAAGACGATCTGCTAATTTCAGAGGCCATGCATTAGTCATTAGGGTGTAATCTGGAGTGAAATCAGGATGTGAATCCCAACCACCGTGTGTCAATTACTTATAAAGACAAATTCAGGCAAGCGCTCCTGCGCTGAACGTCTTTAAAGGTGAGATTTACTTTGAAGATGGAAAATAAAAACAAATAAGGGGTGGGGTGGGGGGGGGAAGATGGATGCCAGCATGCCAGTTTCAGAGCGGTGTCAATGGACAGCTAGTTAAATGCCTGGGACTCCGTGTGAGGAATGTTAAATGCCCAGGGTTGGTGGACGATCAGCTAGGTGCTGGGAATCCCCCCAGGGAGCGTAAAGACAGCGTGCTCCCCACCAGCAAGGAGAAGGGCGTGGAAAGTGCGTTAGAGAGTCTCCCCAGGATGAGAGCCTGCAAGGGGAAGGGCGTGGAAAGTGTGTTAGAGAGTCTCCCCAGGATGAGAGCCAGCAAGGAGAAGGGCGTGGAAAGTGCGTTAGAGAGTCTCCCCAGGATGAGAGCCAGCAAGGAGAAGGGTGTCGGAAGTGTGTTAGCGAGTCTCCCCAGGATGAGAGCCAGCAAGGAGAAGGGTGTCGGAAGTGTGTTAGAGAGTCTCCCCAGGATGAGAGCCAGCAAGGAGAAGGGCGTGGGAAGTGCGTTAGAGAGTCTCCACCAGGATGAGAGCAGCAAGGAGAAGGGCGTGGAAAGTGCGTTAGAGAGTCTCCCCAGGATGAGAGCCAGCAAGCAGCAGCCTCAGCCCGCTGCTTCTGGGTTCCTCCCTCTGGGGGCCACTTTCCGTTGGAGCTTCTTTTAAATGTGTTTTTTTTCTCACCCTTTTCTCACTTCAAGTGGTGCCAGATGCTGCACACAGGCAGCATTAGGGTCCCTTTGTGCCATGCTGCAACGTGGCTGGTTCTGGATTTGTTCCGACTCGTGACAAAGTGTAAACATTTAAAGTTTTACTCTGCTCAAATTTCATCTGTCTACTTTGTGCTCATATTCTCAAAGCAGAGAATAAAATTCGTGTGAAATTGGGGGTAAGACAGAAATGGCCTGTTCTAATAGAATTCAGTGCCATCCGAAATCCGGAAATTGGAAGGTGTCATTTCTTCTTAATCAGGTGGTACCCGCCTGGTCCTCTACAGCAGCCCTGCCTGGTCCAGGACGGCCACAATCCAACACAGATTTCCTCGCTCAACACATGTCTTAATCAGCTAATTAGCAGGTAAACAATGACATCTGCAAACTGTGTTGCAATCTGGCCCTATAGAAGCAAAATCGGGGAACTCTGCTCTAAGGCGTCCTGACGCTACTGTACAAAAGAGAAACTGGAGGCCTGTCATGGCAGCCTTTACACAGCAGAGGGCAGTAGAGGTAGGAGTAGGAAATCCAACAAAGGTGCGCTGAAGTGCTTCCACGTGACCTGCTCATTGACGCAGTGACGACTTTGTGTTGTGTGACAATGAATCGTCAGTCGATGTGCAGATTTAATATTGTATCAATTTTAACATGCATAAAATACGCATAAACTTTACATCAGAGTTCGCCAACGTGGTGCCCGCGGGCACCAGGATGCCCCCAAGGACCACGTGAGTCGCCCGCCTACTTGTTCTAAAAATAGCACAGCTCACAAGTGAGCAGCGTCTAAGATTTAATGTTATCCTGTTGCTATTCTTGTTTAATTACATTTCCATTTATATAAATTTTAAAATGACCATATCTAAAAAAAGCATTTAAAGCACGTTTATTATACATGATTTAAGGAGAGTGTATCAAACTGTTAGCCCTTTGTAGCCCTTCGTATGTAGCCCTGGTAGCCCTTTGTAGCCCTTCGTATGGCTCAGTACCTGTGAAGTAGCTCTCAGTTTCAAGGTTGGTGACCCCTGCTTTACATTTTACTGGTTTCCGAAACCGAACTGCAGGTATTTCAAATGGGTTTTTTAATATGTTCGTCTTCCTCAAGTTAGAAATATGCATATAAAATAGGCCTATTTATAACTATTTTCTGATTTTATGCATTTCACAAGAATTTGTAAAATTCAATTGAGTCAGCTGAGAATAATGATATGACCTACACGATATGATTTATAAATGATAGCATGAAAGTATGATAAGCATTATTTTTATATAAACTTATCAACGTATCACCATTTGGCTTGTATCATAGCCCTTAAATCCCCATTACTCCAGTGCCAGAGGACTGTCTGGCTCAGATCTCTCTCAAAAACCTACATCGCTTTTGCCAAAAACATCTGCTATAAGGAAATAAAAGAATACGTTACTTGCTCAAATCTTTTCACCGTATAAATTTTGGTGCTTTATAAGTACTCTGTCTCCCCCAATGGGGTGATGATTGGAATGACTTTGAAATCGTTACTAATATTTGTTCATTACGTTGTGCTGCATTGTATTTCCGCCCGTCTGAGAGACACGCGGTGCCTGGCAGAGTAGGTCCTACAGGGGGCGCCAGTCACCGATGTTTACGTCCTCGCTCACGAAGGACGATTGAGAATCACTAAATCAGATGAACTGCGTGTTTCGGACTGCGAGAGAAAATGGGATTCCGCGACGGAACGAGGGGCAGCTGGAGGACCAGACCGGGACGCAGTGCAGGGGCTGAACCGGAATCTGCTGTCCTGTTGATGGATGTCATTCACAGTACATTACCCGTGTAGCTGTAGTTCCAGGATAATGTTGGGAAGTGGGTGGAAATATGTTTCTCACCCTACGAGAAAATAAATAAAAAATAATCTAAACTGAGCATGTGCCTAAAAGCGAACAGATTGCGAGAACCTACGGCCAATGCGGCAATTTTCCAGTTCGGCAGCATTTGAATTTGCAATTAAACACAATCTTAATGCGTCTCTACTAAAATCATCTCCGATTCATTTTCCCATCTTCCATCTCAGAAATTCCAGAATTTAAGTAAACTTTCTCTACTCGTGAGAATTCGGTGTTAAACAACTCAGTTGCTCGGCCGAGCAAATTCATCTTCCAAGCAACGCTAATATTCCTTATAATAATATTGCAAACTGTTCCTTTTTAATCCATCATATCTCTATAATAGAATATACTAAATAAGACAGAATGTGGATCTAGACATATAAGAGCGTTAGCAACAAACGTGAAGTTATGTTAGCCTTATGTAGGCCTATGTATGTTAGCCTTATTCTAACTTGTACTTACCCATCTACTGGTTTGTTAAATGTGCTTAGGGTTTACCTTAAAGGTTTAGCTGCATTTTAGACTTTACAGATCTGTTCCAATAAGTAATGTCTGTCTAACTTTGCAGCAGAAGGCGTTGATTTTGCACAAAGCTGCTGTACATGCAGTTTGATCCGTTTATTCCTTAATTAAAATTTGACAGATATTCTATTGGAGGCCCGTATAAAGACATTATTGTTTATACTGGAAATTTGATATTTAACACGGTGCGTTTTATTGAAGTATTTGCATGCATTACATTTACCTTAATTATCTGTACATTATATAAAATGCATCTTACATAACACAGAGCGTTCAACGCATTGATAAATGAGATAACTGCATCACTACGCATGCTTGATAGCTATAGAGATTCTGTCAAACATGTCATCCGGATTATTAATTAGGAGCACTGGAAAATTACTGCCATGGTTCATTGCCCCGCTAACACAGTTAGGCACACCGAGAGAATCCCACAATGAAGTATCACACGCTGTACTTCACAGGAAGTCAGCTAATGTTTAAACTGCCATCGTCTCTCTCTCTCTCTCTCTCTCTCTCTCACACACACACACACACACACACACACACACACACACACACACACACACTTTATTCATATCATTGTGTGGACTCTCCATTCATTTCTACGGGAAAAGCCATAATCCCAGCAACCACAAGCCCCACCCAGCCCTAACATTAACTCCAAGTAACCAGACACAATACAAGACGTTTGACATTTTGTAGTTTTTGATTGCAGTTGCAGATTTTTTACAAAATTGAGTTTCCTCGTGTGGAGACCAAAAAAAAAAACCCCAACAACATTAAAATAACAGGTTTTCATCACATTGTGGGGTCATATAGTATATACAAGGGCACAGTTTTAATTAAGACGTTTCATAAGCCTCGCGCTATCTGATTTGCTGAGGAGGCACATCGTTAATGTATAAAACTTTGGGTGGCTGTATCCTATCATATCCCACTTCCCTCAGCCTTGCTCAATTTACTCCCCTTAAAATGCCCCCTGAAGTGGCTGAATTGGCACAATTTAGTCAGTGGGGATCCAACTTCCTACTTTGAACCGACTGACAGCTTATGCTCTGCGTGCAGCGCCTCTTATGATGTGCTAAACCGCACGCCGTGAGTTAGGTTCCAGGCATGGAATCGTGATTAATAAGCCAACGTCAGGCCGCTACATCCATCACGAAATTTAGACCGACATTCAGTCGAAGCTGAAGCGCCGTAGCTGCTCGTACTACGTGAAACACGACGCTCAAGAACCCAAACGATCTGCTGATCTTTGGCGTGTCCTCCAGAGCCAGCATAGCCAGCCTGGGGACTGCGGGTGGCAAACCAGTGTCAGCGTTCAAATGTTATTCGGGTAGAAGCTGTGGCACCTACAGAAAATTTTGATTGGCGTGACCATCAGAGGGCAGTGATATTTAACGCGGTGGGCGTGTCTCGGTGTCTCTTCTAGGGGTCCTGCTTAGAAAACGAAATGAAAATCAGGCACTTAAGGACCTATCCGGACCTGCGACCCGCTCTCCGACCAGTCGGTATTGTATGCGGTACGAGAACGTCGGTCTTGGAAACGCGGCAGCGCGGCACCTCAGCGTCAAGCATATCTTACTCAGTCTCAGTGCCCTTCCCGGAATTTTTAATACATTATTTTTACAGTTTTTGCTGTGTATGTGCAAATTAAAACAAAGTGATCAAGATGGAGTTTCCTTTAGACATTTCCTTTATTCAGAATATATAGCGATTACCTCGATTTACAGTATGCAAAACTAAGTAATGCATATTACATCTGATCTCCTTTATTCTTATAATGAAATATTGGTAAGGGGCGGCTTAACGACCAATTCGCTTAACGACCTAGTCACAGGAACAAATCTCGGGCGTTAAAAGAGGAAAGCCTGCAATCCATATTTAGTTTTTATTTTTTTGATGTGAGTTGTCAACAGGAGTGGTTATATATTTAATAGGGAAGGGTATGGTCACCCCGAAGATCTGACACTGGGTAGGAGACCATGCAGGGATTTTATTGCATTGAAGAAAATAACCGTTTCAGACCTATGTGAGAGGAATAGGGTGCTGTCTGGGGTGGTCCAAACATCTTCAATAGAAGGGATAACATCTATCAAGGAAACTAAAAAAGAATCATTTCTGCAGTTTTTTTTGTGCTAGCCACTGGATTTGCAACAGTTATGAGTATGTGCTCAGAAGTAAAGGTAATAAAAAGTAAGGAAAAAAAACAAAATACTGGATACGTATCTATAGATTTGGAAAATATGGATGTTTCTGGAAATGAGAAAAGCTGGTTCTCCAAACGAGGAGCATTTGAGGCCATGCGGGGGGCAACGCTGGGGGGTGCGGGTGAGGGGAGATGTTGAGCCACATTAAAGAGTAGCAGAAAAACCAGTCTATGGTGTGCCTGTTGCCCTGGCAACCTTGTCACGTCGAAACAGTGAATTTAATTCTCCAGATAGCAATGGACTGCCCAATATAATGGCTTTTGAAGGGGTAAGCTCCATTGGAAACGTCTCGTGTACATAGAGAACACTCAGTATATTGGGTTTTCATTCCTTTGGTGAGCGCTTATCGAATCTGGCGGCAGGGTGATCAAGTTGGGGTGGCGCAGGGAGATGGCGGTGATTGCAGTGCGGCAAAAGAATCCAGCTGCTTCTGTGCATCGTTAAACACGGGAAATTATGAGAAAATGTACCTGATTAAATTGTCATTTTGAGAGAAGATGTTTTTAAGATAGACAACGATGAACTGCTTCCAGACTCATAAATCATCACAGGGTCTTGGCGACAGATATCTGCTGAACCCACTGCAAGTGAGAAGAAAAGGGGACCAACATGCTCCCATTCGTTTAAGCTATTTTTAAACTATTTATTTCTTTATTATATCTAATATGACAATCTATCATTGATCAGGGTAAATTGAGATTACAGAACCTTGCTAAAATAAATCGGCTAATAAAGTAATTCCTTCTCTCTCTCTCTCTCTCTCTCTCTCTCTCTCTCTCACACACACACACACATATATATATACTGTACACACACACACACACACACACACATATGCATGCATACATACATACACACACTGTTATATATTCTTGCCGTCCTGAAGGCTGTTCTCAGGTCAGTTTCCGCATGAAATTTCTGTAGTTCATCTTTTAACGCTCTCCCGAACTCCACCGCCCAGAACTGCAGTAGGTGACCGCGCTGCCGGTCACTTCCACCGCAAACCCCCCCTGTCGCCGAACGGCCAAGCGTCGAACTGGTGACACCTCAAAACCTAGACGAATGTGGTAATCCACATACACCCATTTGGAATCGTTAATGTCCATGTAAACTTTCTGGATTTAAGTCGATAGTAATGAAGCCAGAGTGTAAATACTAGAAATCATAATTAATCAACCAATCAATCAATCAATCCATCCATCCATCCATCTCAAGTCCCACACAACCAATAGTACCGGTGAGAATTAATCAAAATCAGTTAAGTGTTCAGTTAATTGCTGCACCCGACAATCTAACAACTAGAAACGTATAGGCCTATATAACAGTCGTAAATATCTCCGCCTATAAGCACAATCCTTTCATTAAACCAGGTCCATATCGCAGGTATGTTGGACGCCTTGTAGAGCATTTTTTATTACATCAAACCACTAAAAATAATCTTAATTTCAATGATAGCTCCACAATTTACTGACGAAGTAGGCTCCTTAAGGGACGGGGGATGTTGCATGAACTGTGTATTCTGTATCAAAACAGTTTTACTTTCTTTGTTCTGTACTTATTTTCGGGGACACGTTTAACCAAATGGCAAAACAGTCATTAGAACCGAATAGCGTTTAATTGTTAAATTAAGTCGAATCACTTGAGTATTGTGAACAAAAATATTTCAGTGAATGCGGTGGAGTAGGCTATAGCAGTCTAGAAAGCAATACCCTGTTCATGTAACAGTCGGGTATTTGATTGATGCATAAGATCGCCCCCGCCTTATTAGCGTCTAACCCGTGTCTCTTTGAAGTCTTTTTTTGTCACAACTGTTACATGGTCTTGCCACAGCTGAATTGTTAGGAGCATAGGCAGGGCCTTATACACCCCGGCGCTTTCTGTCTCCAGCAAAGTCAGCTCAGGACCTGCCAAGCACCTCAAAGCGGCGCTATTGAAGCCATTCATCCCAATAACCGTGATAACTACTGTATGAAGGAAAAAATACGAGCCCTCCGCTCCGCGGATGACAGACTGCCCACCAGCTAGTGTCTTAGAAAGGCAATTAAGCCGCAGGGAAATCTGTCTATCAGGTCGACTCAGTCTGAGACACCGTGCAATTTCCCAGATCTCATACACGTCAGCTTAGTACGTCTCACTTGTCACCCTATTGTCAGAAATGTACGAAACGTAATATCTCCATCAGCTTTTTATGATTCCGCCTCTGAACAGTGTCGTGTTCGGTGTCTTGGAATACAATATAGGCACGGATCAGTTAGATGTCTTTTAGTGCCTCGCAGTTTTTTTTTGACATTTCCAAGTCAAAAAGGAACATACGATCAAGTACATTGTTTTATATGTTAAAGGACTGTGGTCTGAAATTAGTAACCACCGTTTTGGAAGTAGAACCTCAAGAAGACCTTTATCCTGCTCACAAATTTACGGTATAATACAAGCAATGTATTAATTTGAACCTTTAATTACCACAGACAATATGTGTCTATATAATATATGACGAAAAACAATGCACACTTCAGTGGTTTTCTCTAAAATAATGAATCGACGATGCGTATTAGCTTTCTGTATATTTTGAATTTTGCTTCCATATGCCTGCATATGCTAAATATTCCGCTAAATCTGCAATGACGGTAAACGGCAGGTTTTAGTCATACAGAAAAATAAGGTTAGACATTTACATAACCACTAGAGGGCTCTATTGATTCTCCAGCCGAGTCACCTAAAGCTGTTTTTCTGCAGAACTGCTAGAGCATTTTATGGTACCTTTTGCATCTTTTAACAGAACGAGCGAGAGAAAAGCTCTAACTTCATGTTCCGTTCTTCCTTAGCTGCTGAAAGAGTATTCAGCATCAGTATGTTGGGTAGACTTCTATGCCAAGTCTTACTAAATCGTTTCCACCCATGATCGCCATGACCTTTAAAAAGGATTCGGTCACACGCATTCCTAATCACATGTTAACAGCCGCTGCAAAATGTCCGCTTTTGCTTTCATTCACTCAATTAAACAATAATCAGGTTAACAAAGCCATTTTTGATAAGTTTCAGATTATTTTTTATTAATAGTAATTTATTTTAACTCCCAATCACTGAAATTAAACACAAGCACTGGAATAATACACATTTTAAATAAAAACCAGTGCTCTTTTAGATATCGCATAGGTAATAAGGAGATTTTTTGTAACCTTACGCATGCCCTCACTAACAGCATAGGCTCTGATCGTTCGATGAATCGCGAACGAACTCAGGACAGTAGAAAATGTCATTTTTTCACACGCGTCAATTTAATGAAACAGCATCTTCTTCACAGTACCCATGCGCGAAAAAGCATGCAAACAGCTGGCTTGAAATACTTCGCGCCTGGGGCCCGTGACATAACGCACAATGGATCTGTAGCCATCCTTATGCCCTATATGCATCTCAGGAGCGTTAAAGCATGCTCCATCCTGGTCATAAGCTTTCTGATGCATCCGCATAAAGGATATTGCTCATGTAAAAGACATTAATGAGTTTCTATTCCGCGTTTGCATAAGAATACTGATTAAATGTGTATCAGTTAGGTTCAGTATATTTAGTTTAATTGAAATACACACTATCGTTCATACGGATGCTCATAGCACCACAGGACACAGGTGCAGAGCGATGTTAAGAACAAACAACCGTAATCCCTTTTGCAAATGGATTTTCTGCGCATGACTAGTGCGGTATGTGCGGTGAGATTTCGGAGGTGACTTCTCTCCGCCCCAGGAGTTTGCGGATTCGGCGTGGTAATTCCCCAGGTGCGCCTCTGTAAACTGCAGTCTATCGTGCTTCTAGGAAGACAGGTAAAGACCTCAAGTCATATCTACTTGTTCAACACTGACGTGCCGTGAATAAAACACATTATTTGCTATTTAAACCCTGCGGTTAACATATAAATAATGATACATGGACATAATTTCCCAAGAAATTATTCTAGTATGGGACATGTTGCCGTTATTTTATATTTTTATATTGTTATAGATGATGACTTACGGATGAAGACTTAATCATTGATAAGTAATGATACCTGAAACTGTAATTTATAATAATTATATAAAACGGATCCCACTCTGATCATGACTTGAGAATTAAAACGTTACTTTTAAGATCTTTTCCGTTGTGTGTTGTAAAAATATAAATTAGACCCAAAGTATTTAAAAGTACTCGACAGACCAGAAGTCAGTTACATGACCAGAAAGGCACAAGCCGATGTAACGCCGTTCACACCTTTCAGTATTACGTCTTAAGGCATATAAATGGATACAGTGTAACGTAAACTCTGCTAGTCGCCACTGGTACGGGCGTGTTACACCAAAAGAGATATTTTTGTGCAATAAAATTCTCAGAGGGACTTGCAACCTAAATTTAATACAGTGGTTGTATGATTTGATTTTTGTTTTATTGCAGTCGTTTGTCAAGGACTACATGACTTCGATAAGCATCGACTTCCTCTTGGTCTACACATAATCCCTGGATCGGGACTTCCTTGTGTTTTAAGCTCAGGGCTTGCACCGAAGTATTTGAGATTATCCTTGAAACGTATGTGTAATACAAGCCGGCACATTATACGAGGTTGCACAGCTGTCTTAGTATACTCTGTAATTTTCATTTGGCATGTTGTGTGCATGAGAAATAACCACGTTGCTGAGG
>JABFDZ020000047.1:7823446-7834616 GCA_019775955.2 Pollimyrus isidori
CATTTTTCTTTATCTAAATAATTTTTCCTCCCTTCATATTTTGTGTTTGGGGGGGTGTTTTTCGTTTGCGGGGGGGGGGGGGGGGGCCCCCCCCCAGCTTTCGGAAAGCATTTCTTGCATTTAATCTGCATGTATCCCTGGGGAGATGGTCTCCGAATTTCAAAAATGCATCATTAAAAAAATGAAATAATAAATCTATTCTAGCATATTGCTGTGAAATATTCTGCTTGGCTGGTGTCATTCCTACTCAGCCACAAAGGACAAATCTCTGCAGGCCAATTAAAGGCTGGAGCAATATTCTTGCGTGGGCTAGACTGCGGAGATTCTCCTCTTCTTTTTTAAGTACAAGTTGTCCTGGTATTAAGCAAGCCAATGAGCTAACTGCAATTTGGTCCAAAATCAAGTCATATCTTCTAAAACAGGGAACTTGGGGTTTAACCATGAATATTTTATAATATTGTTGCGGAACAGTAAGACATCTCTTGACAGGAACTCCTGTCCATCGCCCCCCTTGTTTATGAGACTTTATTTAACATCGAACTGGAAAATAGCTCCTAGATATCTTTACTTTTTGGCAAATATTAATGAAATTGCATTCGATTAAAACTACAAATATTAAAAAGCACCATAATGTTTCAAAACATTTGTGCCATAATTTTTATGAAGGACAGTGATAAAATTCATTTAGATCCTGCAATTTTTCATTAAATACACAAGCAGAAATAAATGCATGAATCAGTCCTCTGAGAAAGGAGTGACTGTCCCTTTAAGCCAGGAACTAGCTCAGGACTCTATTGATTGAGCTCTCAAATGTTAATAATAGGCTTCTGGCAGTTCCTCCGTGGTTCACACTAAGCAACCTTCAACCAGACCCTTCACAACCACAGCTCCGTTGTGCCACCATAATCAACATTTTTGTTGATATCTAAGAAACGTACTGATTAGGCACTTTTAGATTGAGACGTGCCTTAACAGGAGCTCCAATTGAAAGCGTCAGCTTTCGCCGATTTATCCTTTCTTTTGCAAGTATAAAATATTTAAAACCTGGTTTCCCCCAATGAGGTGTTGCGATCTGCAAACCAAGCTTGGAACAGTGCAGAAGACCTTACCACAAAGTTTGACACCTTGGGTGTGTAATACAGGCACCGGTTACTGTGTTCCCTCCCTAGGTGTGCAATTATGAACACATAACCAGTCCAGTGTCACTTCCCATCCTTTTCATTTTCTCCACCTCGACCTCAGGAGACTTCCGGAGCCGTCTTCTCACAGTGCTTCCATCACGACCGAGAGAGATGGCTGACGTTCGGCAGACCCCCGTCCTCACCACACACACATTAACCAGAGCGTGTAAGAGCAACTCAACCTCTAACTTTCATCCAGTCCCATGAGCCAAATCGGCATCGCCGGCACACAGTAATTAATGTTAATTGATGGTGGTGTTTTCTCGTCTTCTGAAGCTACAGGCCGTCCGGGCAACTAAGGTGACCTCTGACCCCCTGGCCACCCCTGCAGCCACTTCCTGGGCGAGGCGAACCAGCAAATGAATGTGGAAGGTGGTGGATGAATAACCAGAACGCGATGGAGGCACGGTCGCCTCGACTGGGCCGGAAAAGCGCGGCCCGAACACTTAAGTGCTCTCGTGTTTTGTTTGTGTCACATGACGAAGCTAATTCTATTTTTAGCGCTTTTCAAATGTCAAGCAGCCCACTGGGCGGCGAATCGAGGGCGGAATTCCTCAACGTCGCTCTGCCTCACGTGAGCATATTACGAAGTGGATGGTTCTCAGGCCTCACACCCCCAAGGGTTTCCAATTGGGAACCTGCCCCCCAGCTCAGCGGACGTGGAAATCGCATGTTCCGTTCCGATTGGTGAGGGCGTCCTCCCACACTCCGAGGATGTGCTTGAGGTGAAACTGAAGCCTCTAAAATTGCCTTTAGTTCCCACCGGAGAAAGCCGGTCTGGGAAAATGGACGGACATGCAGAGGATAAGAAAAGGCCAATTTAGGATAAGCTGTAAACCTTCTAACCATCAAATTATACAAAATAACACCTTTGCTTATTGCTCCTGTACATTTCTACACTCAAATCTGGAAAATTATTTCTGGAAGAAAGATATAAAATTTACCCAAGCAAAGAAGGATTAGCAATGCCTCACTCTCCACAGCTTGTAGCCTCACTTGGAGTCACACTCTATACCTTATCCTGCTCATTCATTATGGGAACCTTATGCACTGAAATCAGTATCTGCTAATAACCTGTATTCCGCTCCGGTTAATGACCCCCCCAAAAAAAGATCACATGTGTGGACAGCAGAGAATCAGCAGAAATGGTAACAGAAAATGCAATATGGTAGAAAAAAACATTTTTTTTTTAATGACTTGTGTGATTGTGTTTTTTTGTATGTTCTGATTGTTTATTTCTGTGTCGTGTAATTGTTATAAATAAATCATACATTAAAAAAAAGAAAATGCAGTACGTGTGTTTCAATGAAAGCATATTTTAAAATAATGCAGCAATCTCATCTGCAAGTAAGGACTTCAGAGCAAGAGAATCTGACATGTAAAAACGTGCAGTCATGAAAAATGGCCACAACGCCCATGTAAACCAATAGTAAAAGTCACCAAGCCAACCTGTCTCCTACGTACTCCTTTTTATTGGGAGGAAAGTCTCATTTAGGAGTTTTTATTTCAGCATTGCTGTTGGGTACATAAATACCTTTTAAGGAATCACAATGAGGTTCATTGTCAGCTATCAATCATTTCCACAAATCTTCCAGTATCACCAGTATAACTGGCCACTACCCTTATACAGTTGGATACTGCTCTTCAATGGGGCTTTGATTTAAACACTCGACCCGACTATGCAGCGCAGTCTTTGTGCATCGGATACATCATTTATATTGATCTTGCATCACATGCACTCCAGACTCAATAGACAGACTGTTAGGTAATGGGTAAGAATTTAAAGTCAATGTCTAAGGTACCACTGAAGATACTGATAGATTGGGAAAATATGACAGGCTGCTGTAATATTATTGCAAGATTATAGCATTACTGTTAGGGGCTTTCAATGGCAATGCACTTACCCATTATAAGACAGTAAGTACTATATTTTGTTTAGAGACCAATGAAGATCATGTAACGTCTCTCTCATTCTGTTACACCTGCATCTGCAGGATAACGAGGTTAAAGGTCACTCATTAACTCATTAAGGGACGGGTGGATTTCAGCATCCAAAGGGCTCGGCGGAGAGGGGTTCACGTGCCGCTCTGGGGGCCAGAGATAAAGGCCTCTCCGGCACCTCCGCCCGGTAACCAGGCAACAAAGATGCAGAGTGCCTTCCCGTCCGCGTGCATGTAAAGTGATCAATAACCCAGCGCCGGCCGTAGACAGCCCCACCTGACAAATGCGGAGGTCTGCGCCGTAGCCCCCGCGGAGCGGAAGGGCAAGCGGCTCCTTCTGCGCTCCGTACCCGCTAGAGGAGAAGGTGAAGAGGGGGGCGGGTCATGTGACAGGCGGCTGCCACGCCGCGTACCATTAGCATTCATATGGGCGTTGCGGCAGACCGGCGGCGGAAGGGGCTAGACCGCCAGCCTATTCACAATGATAAAAAGACTGAGGTGGCGGCGGTCCAGGGCAAATTTCAGCAGGGAGCCGTCAAAGAACAGTAAATGCCAGCAGTTCCGTGATTTTCACGATCCGCTCTGAGGGAATAAACGCGCTGGATATGCAGGTCAGTCCCTTATGCAACAAATGTTTAAAAATTAATCTTGCTATAACCTCAGAGGATAATATCTGCTCCGGATGAATTTTTTAGGACACAAATCCAAAATACTATAATTATACAGTGCAGTCTCTGCCCCGGATTAAGATCTAACACTAGTAACATATTTTGGTAACAAACAAGTTCCAATAACAATAGCTGACAGCTCAAATTCACAGAATACTAATAAGATCAAAGGAAGCTGGGTGACCTCAAATTCTGCATGAAGAAAATACAAGACTGCAGAGGTTCTAGATCTCAGCCCCCACGATGTCGAACCTAACTGCCCACAGTTGGCTGGGTTGCTGAAATGACATAAAGACACAGACAAAACCACGGAGACAAACAGCTGAAGACATAATGAAAACCAAGAATGAAATCAGCGGATTAATATTTCATAAGTGCGACGTCAGCAATCACCTTGCCGGGGCCCTTAAGCCGTTTTTATGAGTCAGCTGCAGAATCCCCAGACCTCATAGCTGCAGCATAACTAGGCCAGATCGCGATTTCCCTTGGGTGCCAATTCAAGGTTTAGGGGGAAAAGGAAAGAAAAGGAAAAGGTAGAATTCCTACCCACTGCAGGCTAATTTTTCTTCCTGTGTTATTTCAGGACAGGAACAAAACACTGTGAAACGGATCCACTGATCCATTTACATCGTCTAAAGGAAGCAGTTGCTGGAATTACTGACTAAAACTTGTACAACAATGTGGAACCATCAGCCTCCTCAAAATTCAGCCTGGAACTTCACCGTCAACATTCATAATTGCATGTTTTGTTCATCTACTTGCTCATTACTGAGAACATGAAATTAAAGCCAAATGTCTAACATTTCCTATTTTTAAAAGGAATGTTTCATATCTTTGCTACCGTTCTTGGTCACAGAATACAGAGTAGAGCACACAACAGAAATAGATGGAGGGGGTCCCAGAACACCCCCCGGGGGGGGGAATCTTATCCGAATACAAAACTAGTTACCATTCTAGGAAATTGCTTAACCCTGAAAATTTAAACACCGGGTCTAATTACGCATGCACAAAGTCACCCAGATGCATGCCAATGATCGATGAGACAGCAAATTAAAATTTGTGGCATCTACCTAATTAGCTAACTTTAGCTAGACTATAGAATGCAGGGCATTGAGAGAGACCAAGAGTAACATTCGGAGACGTCTACGCCAAGTGCCAAGCAAGGACAGAGCGGGTGTCAGAAAAAAATACAGGCCTCTTATTTTTATGCCATTGAAGTTTATTATCCTCATATGTTGCCAGTACAAAGTAACAATTTAAGGAACCGTTGTGTTTTTTTCTCTGTTTTTTTTTTTTAAGAAAAATCTCTTCAGTGTAACATGGAGCCACGACCTCTGTTTGGAAACGCCAGTCAGATAAACGCCTACTCGCCAAACGTGAGGAGCCGTATAATCTCGCCTCTTTCTCACCTGCATCGCACATCCAAGAAAACGGCTCTTCACAACGGACCCTTTCAAAAACCTCCCTTTCGGTCTTAATTAGAAGAAATCGAGGGAGCTGGGTGGCAGCGAGCGTCACCTGCCAATGACGTACAATCATAACGTGAAAATCGTACGCCGTCGATAAACGGAGTTTGGAGCGACGGTGAAGAAGGACTCACACACACATGCAGGCGAAGGGATACTGACCCTTATGCTTAGGACTTGCTTTATTCAACACGTCTATATCATTGTAATTTGATCTTTCGTTTTTTTTTTTTTTTATTCCATTTATTTTACACATAGACCAAAACAAAACAAAAAACCCTGAGGAACACCTTAATTCCTCGGTCATGAGGGCGAACATACAACCTATTGAAAAATATAGTTTTGGTATGTCTACTATGTGACAACAGGGAGAGCGTAAGACGACGTAGAATCATGTCCTCCACTGCCAGCAAGACATTCAGCGGCTCGCCCAGACCAACACCTCACCACCAAAGCGACATACCAGCAGGAACACTAGGGAGGCCATATTCTTCATGATGGGAAGGAGATTCCTGAAGCAGACAATTAGGTGGAAGGCAGCTTCATTTTGGCCAATGGAGCTCTGGAGAGGATTGTGGGAAACGCAGTCCCGCCACCCAAATCGAAAAGAACAACACTCCTCTTGTTCTTCACCTTGCCGGATGCCAGAGGAGAGCCGGCCTGCGCTCAGAATCTCAGGTGGGATTTGTGTTTCACCATATACCTGCAGATGAGGAAAGAGGTCAGCGCCGCAGAAGGGGACGGCAGTGAGGGCGGGCCTGCGGCAGTGAGGGCGGGCCTGCGGCAGTGAGGGCGGGCCTGCGGCAGTGAGGGCGGGCCGCATAGTGCATCGCCGAGCAGGACGCCCTTTGGGACATGTGTCATACATGCGGAAACCCATATATCTGAGCAATAGAATGAGGTGGCCTGCATTTAATGACCCCCGCGGCTAAAGGGTCACGTCCCCTGAAACCTGAGGCCGCACGACGGCAGGCCTGCAGGCCGCCCGGCTCACCTGTCGAGCGTCTCCCAGAACCTCAGGAACACGGGCCGGTCCAAGTGCCTCTTGTGGTGACTCAGCTCCAACACGGTGACGTCCCACTTCTGCACGTTTGGGTCCATCTTCTGCTCGTCGTATTTCAGATGGAAGGCTCTAACTGTGGAGGTGGGGGGGTCAACAAGAGGCCTGTTCACCAAACTTTGCTAAGCAGGGAATTCTATTCTGAGGCCTTTAACAAGTGAATCTAACACATACTATCGTTAATGATGACCATTTATTTTTAGTTAAAATTTTATTCAAGAAATGATGCAATTCTAAGGCAATCTGGCTAAAAATTAGTTTATATAGATTGATTAGACTGCTTTGAATGAACCGGGGACATAGCAAAATAGACTAAGGTGTACCTGATGTGACAGCACTTTATAAAATGTATACGTTCACGATACATTCTGATGTTCTCCTAGGGGCTAGAAAACAGGCAGAAAGGAGGCCCCCCCTCCCATCCAGACGGGTACAACACTCGTTTTCTTCCTGACAGACATCCTGCTTCGACTCACTTTTAGCAAAAATGTCAACAGGGGACCCGTCGGCCAACAGCCACGGCCAGCCCTTGAACTGCCAGGCAGGGCCCTGAACGAAAACAGCCACCACGCGATCCCTGAAAGAGAAAGCAGAGTTAAAAGGGACCAGATATTTCATTTTCGATACATCCCGTTTCGTAGGATGCTGGAGCAGAGAGCATTTGTCTCATCATAGTCTTTTCTCCTACTGGCCACAATTTGGGAACTTTATATTTGACGAAGCAGAACATACTGATGTACTGGGCCGCACATGCAGAAAATACACAATCACATATAAAAGCAATTTATTAGCCAACTAGTAAATTAGCCTTTTGCTCAATTTTTCTGACAGACAAATGTGCGCAAGACTATGACAAGCGAGGCGGAATAAAAGAACACATTTGCATCTTGATTTTTAGGGACTTATCGAAAGAGGGGGGACACAGAGCGCTGGATAGGTGTCTCTTTCGTGAATCTCCATTTTCTGTAATCATTACAGATAAGTGCATCGGCTAAGTGCCTCAAGTTTTCAAGAGAGACAAAAATGGGACATTAGATTAAGGCACATTTTAAATGCACCGCACATTTTCCCCAAAACACACAAGCCAGTGAAAACGACTTTCAGAAAGGGGGAAACTCTAGTGACTTCGCAGACTCCAGTGACACAGCAGGCACGGGCTGCTGGGTGTTGAGTTGAGTGCGATCTGCATACGCACCAGTCCTGGGGGGCCAGCTTAAGAGGCTGGTCGATGACCCTGTAGGGTACGGTCACGCTGATCGTCGTCCCTCCAGGCTGAATCTGATCCTTCCGCCGCTGAAGCAGGACCTCGTTGTCTCGCTGAATGCCCTGTTTCTTCTTCTCCTCAGACGTCACAAACCTTCGAAACAAAACAGGGTTATGGGGAGGGGGGGCGGAAAAGCAGGGCCTTCAGTTGGAAGCGGGTGACACCCAGCGCTGCACTGGCCGTTCCCGTGGTAACCAGGCGCCATAAGTGGGAGTCGCTTGGCAAGCACAGAGAACCAGAAGAGGGGATATCCGGGCGGCCAGCCGCCCCTGAAGATGGACGCACTACTGCGGGACACAATCAGCTTCTGTTCCCGCTGGCGAAAGTCGCACAATGTTTTATTGTTGCAGTTAAAACACTCAACTGTTATATACATATATAACAAAGGTTTCTCCTCATGAACAGCTTTCCTTATGTCACTCAGATTAAAAACCGAATACCAGCAAAACCTGCAATCAGACGGAAAACCAAAACAGGATTTCAACAGTGTTTAGGCAGCATAAAGGCAACTCCAAAAAAAAAAAAGAGAGTTTCCCCCACTCAATATTTTACCTATACCTAGCGATTTCTGATTTGAAGAGACTCGCCATGGAGAAAATTGACTGTTGGAACAATTAGGTTTAACGTACGCAATTTCTGCACTGAAAAACAGGAAAACACAACAGGCCTCTGCGGCTGGAGATAAGTTGCAGAAGCTTTATCTCAGCACAGGCTGAATCGAGGCTTGAGCAATTACATGTACCAAACCACAGACGGCGTTTGGCAGGCGTTCTCAAAACACCTGAGAATCTAGCCACGGAATGTTCAGAGCCTGGCGGGGTCACATCCAGGCCACTGCTAGCGGCTTTTAAAAAATGTGCAAATCAGCTCATCTAGTAACAAAACACCTTGTCCGAATATAATGAACGTGACATGTTAAGCAAGTCCTTCTGCAATATGAAATATCCAAATAGCATCTCTCTCTTGTCAAATAAATAAGTCAGACAGATAAAGGAATGAATGAATGAATGAATGTGGTAAGGAGGGAGTGGCCGATGGCTCTGGGTGCTCTGAAGATGACCTTCCGAGATCGAAAGATCACCAAGAAAACAGGAGCCGCCTGGGCCCTTCGCAGAACATGCTGATAAAACAAAAGAGTCGGAAGTGAGGACATGCCTGGCATAGTCAGCTCTGTGCCCCTCTCTGTCCGGAGGGGGTGGGTTTCCACACTCCCAGCCATTACAGCATTCCATTCCTTTAAAGATGGGTGTGACGCCTTTAAGGTCACAGCTTAGAGCTCTTTCTCAACCACAAATAATTTGTGTCATTTACAGCATAAGCTGCCACTTTCCAAAGCGACGCGGGGGCGGGCGTGCAACTTTTCAAAGTCAAGGCAGCCCTGCGAATTCGTTCTAAAAACGGCAACAAGAATCTCATGCGGGAAAAAAGCCGGAAAAACAAGCGGGACGGAGCCGCGATCTGGGACAGATCTTCCGAGCGGCTGGGCTGTCAGAACAGTCAATCTTCCGGCGACGGGGCGAGAGCAGCTGGGGGGAGCCGGAATCCCCGGCCTGTCACAGGCAGGCGCGTCAAACCGACAGGCCGGGGTGCCCCTTGGGCCGCCCATGCCCCCAGCATCGCGGGCACCAGCGCCCTCTGATCGCCAGCACAGGCCGACGAGAGGCGGCACCACCTGCACCAATGTGCCTCCCTAGAATAAAAAGTTTGCCTGACAAACTGTTCAATAAGATTTCTGAACGTGGACGGTGGTTGGCGGGCAGACGCAGCGGGCACGCGCTTTCGAACGGGCACCGATCACAGATACCAGGCATTCGCAGAAAATAAGAGCATGACGGCACGGAAGTACCACCGCCGCATCACGCCGCCGCCGCATCACGCCGCCGCCGCATCACGCCGCCGCCGCATCACGCCGCCGCCGCATCACGCCGCCGCCGCATCACGCCCCCCCAGACACCCTCCCTAGGTCAACTGGCTCAAATTTGCACAGCGTGTGCCCCTTGATAGACTGGCATCCCACCGGCCATGCCCTCTGTGCTGCCCCCTCCCCCTGAAGTAAGCGGTTGGAGAATGGATGATGTCATTAGCGATACTTTAGCTGCATCTCAACAGAAGACTTACGCAAAGTGGCCGAGTGCTTTCGATCATATAAAACAAACCAATAGCCTGTGTGCGTGATGGAATGACACCGGTGACAGAATCATGAGAGTAAAAACCTAGCGGCTCAAAGGCAGGTGACGTGACTCTGGGTGGAGGGACGCTGGGGCCCGCGAAGAGGCCTTCTGACGGTGGCCATCAGAACCGCGGCTTAAGCGCGCTCTTCCGACTCAGCGGCCCGCGCCCGCTTCAAAGGCCGCCGCCTCTCGGGCAGCTGCTAATTATAAATTCCCGCTGTCTGCTGCCAGGGAGCCAGGATGCCGCTGGTGCGAGGAGCTCAGAGCGGGGAGTCGGCGTCTTTGTCGGCGAGTCAATTAGACGCACATGAAACGGCCTTCCTAGCGCGAGGACGCAACGAGCGTGTTGAGCACGCGAGACTCACAAACACAATAAAAACGCCAATCTGAGCGCCAGTGTGCAGGATCCCTAAACGTCACCAACACAAAACCAGCTTAAATCACACTTGCGGCGCACAGCTCGTCTTAATGAGGGTTCCCTGAAAGATCTGCGGCTACGTACGTCTGCCGTACGTTCGCTAAGAGGCTATTAGCCTGAGGAATATGAACACAGCGGAAGGGTAACGTTTTCAAATCTGGTTACTTTCTGTAAACGTTACGGTATGTGCAGCACCGTCTCTGATACGTAAACATTAACTACACCTACCGGTGGGACCAGCTAAATAAAATCCTAGGGCATGCAACTTTGAATCCATTCTACAAAACAAATTAACATAAGGGCGGGGCTTAATTTGGCAGGAAAGGAAGATCATTTACATGCCTCTGCTTAAACACCTTCAGTTTCGCGGCGGTGAGAAGCAGTTTGATGTGCTAACACATTAAGTTTAACTGATTTATGCAGTCAATAAGATGTTGCAACTGCAACCAATTCCTCCGGCGAGTATCGGAAATGACTTAGCAGTAAATTTTCACAGGTGAAAATGAGCTACTAAAGCCGGAGCACCACAGGAGTCTGGCTGACGGATCTTCGGAAACAAACGCCGTAAAAATGGCAGGCAATAAAGAAAATCGACTAAAATACTAGAAGTTTAACATTAATGTTCACCGGCAGGCACATAAGTCGAGTTCAATGGGACAAGTGTGATTTTCTGAAGGTTTCTTTCTTTGTTTTTATTGACCGCCGCGGTAATTACAAGGCCAATCAGAGTTTGCCACTAGCTACATTCAAAGGCATTTCAATGATGGACTGAATAATTCAGACCGTCACCCCTCGCATAAATGAAAGCAGACCGCCGCAGTGGACGACGCTCATGCACAGACCGCCTCGGTCCCCTAGGGTGAGCCAAGTGCGTCTGAGCTGCGTGGCGCATGGGCAGCGCAAACAAGAGGAGACTGGGCAATGCGGCGCATGGGCAGCGCAAACAAGAGGAGACTGGGCAATGCGGCGCATGGGCAGCGCAAACAAGAGGAGACTGGGCAA
>JABFDZ020000047.1:7880588-7891137 GCA_019775955.2 Pollimyrus isidori
GTGGTCGACCGGCGGGCTAGTGGGGTGATGTGCATGTCTATTGTGTGTGTTGCTCCTCTATGCCTTCTTAATTGCCCATCGGGGATAAATAAAGTTCTTTGAATTGAATTGAATTGAATAAATAATATGAGAACTCCAGGTTTTTATAAAAGATATACTAAAATGGGAAAATAAATAACCTTTTACAGATGTACCCTAAAGTTAAAATAATATTGCAACCAGGAGTAATTATCAGGACTGCATATTTAATGTGCAATTGGTAGGTGCTTTGTTTGATTCAGTTTAATAACTTTTCTCATATTATTAGCACAGAGGAATTTGTTTTCTGTTATATATGCAATCCCTGACTACTAGACATTGACTTGCAATTAACTGTGATTCCAGTTAAGCCAGCCCCCAGTTTTAATTAATTTGCATCCTGGTAATGGTTTAATCAACAATATCGGGGCTAATTAAAAGTTAATCTGAAAATAAACCGTCATAAAATGGGAATCCAGGTGCATCCATGAGAGACTGTCATGCTTAAGACGCCCTGTAGTATTTAAAGAATGAATACAACCCCGCATATACCGCCAGTATGGAAATATATGAAAATGCGTTTATGCCTCATAGAGTGAATTCAGATGTTTTCAAACAGCACTGTAACAATGACAATAATAATAACCATTATAAGTTGCAGTATTGTGCAGAATTGTTGTATATTTATTCGCCTGCATTTATTCCCACCTGCATTTGCCGGCTTCATATGTGACAGTCTCAGTAAATCCTTATGCGACCAGCCGGTCCTCTGCTTGCACTTGGTGACCGCGACCGCCAGGTTCATGGCCTCCTTCTGGTTGTACCAGTCCGAGACGGCTTTCCGCAGCGCTCGGCCCCATATGCCGCAATGCATGCCCTCCTTCAGCTCCTTCTTGAACTGCACGAAGGAGAAAAGGTGCGTCGGGAGGCGGCACACGTCCCTGAGCGCCTCGTAGGCAGCCTGTTTGGTTTTAGCGTCCGGTTGCTGCGAGCAGACGGCCAATGCGAACAGCGCCGGGCTGGGAGTGACCGATGCGCCGTCCCGGCTGAATCTGCGGATCTCTTCCACCACTTCGCACCCTCGGCCGTCCTCTATGAGCCGCATCAGCATTTGCGTGTTCTCCATGCCCGGCTGCTGGCCTTTAGCGCCGTACACACTACCCTCCGACCCGAAGCACAGGAAGCGCCGCAGCCGGGTCAAATCGGTCACTGGCAGAGTGCCTGAATCCATCGCTGCACGGCCTTCGGTGCTAGAAAGAAATCGAGAAAAGTACTGTATGCTGCATTAGTACGATGTAGGTATAATGTGACATTTATCATGGTGTGTCTGCACCGAATTGTGAATGAATACCTTTGATACCATTCATAAGCATAATGCATATCGACGATAACCAATTTATTTGCATAATCTATACCAGTAGTACAGTATGTATACGAGCAATGTATGCATGGGTTGCTGGTAAGGGGTAACATATCGAAAGTATAGAAAAACATAAGTACAGACGAAAGTATAGAAGATCCTCTAGATAAGAATAGTTGACCGCTGTCAAATTCAGAGAGCATGATAATAACTCTCAGGACGGGAGGGTTCCCCATCTCAGTGCATGATCTATGCAAGGGGAAAACATCCACCCCCAATCAGAAAAAAAACAGTTGTCTACAGTAACACGAAAGTATCCCGTGACTGTGCACCCGTTGTATTAAAATAAAACTGGTTAATAACATTTCGTATTTATTAGATCTCTCGGGAAAGGCTTGCACATTTACACAAATAAACACGCTTATTGTGAACGAGTATAGATCAGTTCTAACGAGCATCTTGTTTTTCCGCTTTCCAAGTACTTAGCTGTACAGAAATAAATGCAGAAAAACAGCCAGCAATTTTTACTTGCCAGTACAGATAGCGATCGCTGACAAACTGGCTATTTTTGTTGTCGCAAACGGTGGGAGTCCGGCTGGTGTTTTTGTGTAGCTATATGGCAAGCCAGTTAACGATGGGTGAACATCCAGACCCGGAGATGCCAAAAAGATGCCCCCCGCCCAGCCTCGTAAAAACCAATTCGATTGTGTTTATTAAAGCACAAACATCAAGTTTATATACTTGCTAATGCTATAACGACGCCGATTGCAAGCAACACTAGCTAACGAATACAGGCGGATATTTCGTCGCGATGCTCCCTTATGAAACAAACCGTACCGGAGAATGAATACTTGCGGCGGCCTTGATGGAGATGTATATTGCGCTTGGGCCAGCTAAGACCAAAAATGCCGAAAGCAGTTCCTATTGTCCCGATCCCCGTCGGAGTGACAGCTCGCAAGATACCTGAGCGGAGCACCCCGGTGTTCAGACGGCAGAAGGCCCCCCTTTCAGGGAATCTCTAAAAGAAGCCGCAGTGGCGGCTGGGAGGGGATGGCCGCGCAGATGCCGGCCATGCACTAGAGAGCCGGGCATTCTGCACATTCCTCAACCGGGAGCGAGTTCATGCATTTCAGATGTGCTCTTCCAGGTTCACAAATGTGCTCAGATAGATGTGTAATGTTCGTACATTTTGGATAAAAACATGTTTAAAATCACTGCAAATCATGTTATTCCTGTTTGGTTACTATGAAGTGCGATATACAATTAGTAGGTGGAGTACCTCAAGCAAAGTATTAACGGTTGTGATGAATGCGGTTATACTCAATTAAAAATAAATGTAATGAAATGTAATACGTATATATATATATATATATATATACACACATATATTTAAATAGCAGCTTAATTAGAATCATTTATTACAACTTGCCTGTCAACAGGCATTACGTATATAGCAAACTAAAAAAACATCCATATCATCACCTACTCTTGAAATGATTTAGGCCTACCACGTTTTTTGTCTGGAAATTATTCATCCATCTTCTACAGTGCATTTTAATTCCTGTAAGGTTCCCCATACAGTTGTTTAAATACATTCTGAACTAATAAGTCAAGTATGTGTTTTATAAATTTGGGATTCATCCAGGTATAAAGGAATCAATTCCTAGCTGCATTTCCATACATAAAATCCAGTCAATTTGAAGTAGGCCTACGTTTTACTCAAATAACGATATTTAAGCAATTTTAGTCCTTCCTCGTGCAAAATCCTCGATCATAATATTTGCTATTTATGAAAGATATATTACAATGACACATTAATTTGTTGTGATATGCATTGCCTATGGCAATGGCACAAATACCTGGAAGATGAGGTCTTAAAATGTTTTGTTAGGTTCAAGAAGTGTAGTATACAAATAAACATTTCTGATTTATAGACTGAGCAGATGGACTGTCTGGCACTGACTTACAAACTCGCCTGAGATTTGTATGAATCATCAATAACGCCGCTACTAATCTGAAGTCTCAGCAGATAATCGGCTGTCGTGTTGTCCTGTATCTTGCGGCCCCGCTTATAACCGCGGTCGCTTTACATATTTAAACACTCTGCTTTAAGAGGTTATCTTAAACGTTTTGCCTTAAAGAAGCTGACAAATTCATCCATTTTCTGAAACCGCTTTTCCTCTTCAGGGTCACGGGGAGTTTGGAGCAGATTACCGAGACTACATGAATAAACCAGAATGAGGTGCCAATCATAGGAAACACTCACATACTACTCATAGAGGTTCCAATGTATTTGTTGCACATCCTCATGAACAGGTCTTTTGGAAATATTTTCCAGTTATTTAAGAATTGAATGCATGGAAGTCTGCTGTAAGATTTTAATCGTGTTTCTATAAATGGAAACAATCTGCCGATTTTCCCCACATATATATGTTATAATATATTTTCTTAATATGACTTTTGGTAACCCATAAAGCAAGTACACGCCCCTCACCAAACATTTGTGGGTCTTGTTCAGTTAAAATGGCTTTGTCAGGTTGGGGTCTTTGCCGCAGCGTCTTTGTCGTTACCATAGAAATCAAAGTGCCCTGTAGGTCACGTTCAAAAGGCTGCCGGGAAATAGGAGCGTCTAGTGGCCGCGCGGAGCTTAGCGAACCTCGGTGGCGCCGTTTTAACTGCTGCGGTCCTTTACATTTTATCTACATTTAAGAAATAAGCCTTTAGTATGACAGGAAGTGCAGGCGAATGGTGTCTGATGGAGAGCGACCCGGGGGTCTTTACGGAACTCATCAAAGGTTTCGGTGAGACGTTTTGTATTTTTCTTTTTTTTTTTTTTTTTTGCTTCGCTGGGTCACATGCTAAGCTAACGGGCTACATCACACGCTTTCTGGGCACAAGGCCGAACTCTGAGATGCTTTGCGGCTTTTGCCGCTAGCCGTATGACTGGTTACGTTAATTAAACCTTTACTGGACATCAGCGTATTATGGCGGTCAGGTAAAGCTGAATAGAACCTCTGAAAGGGTGGTTAGCCCGGCGCGCTGCTTTACTGTGTCTGACTGGCTAGCAGCTAGCGGTTAGCATCCATTGAGCAGCGTAAGTCCTGTACGCGCTAGCTGTACAGTTAGCGAATAAAATAAATGGCGGCAAGACGCATAATTACAATATCTCATGTGAGATAATGCTTTAAAAATACAGTGGCTTTGTTCTGAACAACTTGAAGACCTGATTAAGGGAGTTATAGTGCCCTTAGTTTGCGTTCTGCTGTGATTTTACGTGCATTTTTTTGTTGCGGGCAAAAATATATTTGTCAACATACGTTTATGGCATAAAAACATTTTCGTACAATTAAAAAAATCTAAATGTTCGTTTTATGACACCATACATGTTAAAGATCAAGGGGCAAGAGAGTCCACTTAATCGTACATTAATTAAATTCTTTCAATCTGTAATTAATATCCATTCATCTTGCCAATGGTGATTACAGTGTCACTTCAGAAGTTGTTGGTACTGGAAAATAGCCACGCAGGAAACTTTGGCTGCGTGCTATCGGCTTCCCTTCTGTGAGTCTAATATTAATGTCGACCAGTTTCTATAAGCGCCCTCCGATGTCCCATCTTTAGGATGCAAAGGTGCACAAGTCGAAGAGATATGGAGCATGGAACCGGAAAACTTTGAAAAACTGAAGTAAGTCAGAAACGATGAAATGGTGCACTCGTGTCTATGTTTGCCTCTTCACCATGTTGGGATAGTGCTTTGTTATACTGGAATGGATCCATGTACCTTGCTACAGCACGTAGCTTTCCTTTGGATAGTAGGGAATTGTACTGTAATTATATAGCACTTCATTTCTTTGCAGACCAGTTCATGGGCTGATTTTCCTTTTCAAGTGGCAGCCAGGAGAAGAGCCTGCCGGCTCCATTGTCCAGGACTCGCGGCTGGACCACATTTTCTTTGCCAAGCAGGTAGTGATCGTGGAATGGGTGTCCTATCACATGAGGAGCAGTGTGAATAGATGGTGCCTTACTGCCTGTGGGGTAGTAATACCTGTGATGATATGCAGCTGTGTTTGTACTCTCCAAGCGTTTAATGCTATTAGTGTTTCCACACACCTCCTAGTACATCAAACATGCATCCCTCAAATAATGAATCTGCCTATCAGTCGTCCTGCCTTTTATCTTGTGGAAGGTCAGGACATATGTAGACCGCCTAGGGACTGCTGGAGACAGCCATAGTGACCAGGAGAGACCTCTTCTGAATCCTCTCTCTCCTCTTGTCTTGATGTCGCAGGTCATTAACAATGCGTGCGCCACTCAGGCCATTATCAGTGTGCTGCTGAACTGCTCGCACCCTGACATGCAGCTTGGAGACACCTTGTCTGAGTTCCGGGAATTCTCGCAGAGTTTCGATGCAGCAGTAAGTTATCGTGTGTTTTTTTTTTTTTTTTTGGTTGGTTTTGGATGCTCTGTAATGTACTTATGTTACGGGACATGTGTGGGCGGAGAGTCATGTTTTGAGCAGCACATTTGATTTAAAATAAACCTCAAATCCGCTGCAATTTGGGCAGTGAGGTTTGCCCCATTACTTTAATGCTGGAGCTTGAAATCGTTCATATGTTCAGTATCTGCTCAGTGTCTGTATGAAACGATGCCTGTTTGTCTTAATTATGGTCTGTTTGTCATTTTTCTCTTTAGATGAAAGGTCTGGCTCTGAGTAACTCTGAGGTGATACGACAAGTTCATAATGGTTTTGCCAGGTAATGTCTGCTTAATATGCTCGATACATTATTTCTGTACTTTTTTTTTGCAAGTAAGCACTCGTATGTATTTAGTATACAGATGTGCAAATGTCAGTATAAGTACTGAGGTACAAAGCTTGTAGTTTATTAGGCTGATTCAAGGCTGACACAATAAAAAGGAGTTTTGAAAGGCTATGGTGACTAGGGTTGCACAATTCTGGGAATTTTCACCATGAATTCCCACACATTTCCAAAAATTCGCCAGTTTAACTTCCCATGGGATGGAGATTTTCTGTTAACACTAATGGTGACTCTCTTGAGGGTTTGCTGAACGGGAGTGTTTGTCTTGACCTATTAATGCTCAGTTTTTATAATTTGGTGGAACGGAACTGAGGAATGTGACGGAAAGCCGTGCCATGGTGAGCGTGCCCACTTCAGTGAGGCGACGTGCACTGGCCTAGTACTGCGGGTGGCACCTCACCCCGGTGCACGCCACCCCCGGTGCACGCCGCCCTCGGTGCACGTCGCGACGTGCCACCCGCAGTACAAGGCTTTCACCATGTGTGATGTTAATATCGACGTGGCATTTCATACATATGCACTTGTCACATGGCAAGGACCACAATAGTCCGCTGGGTTCAATAAATTTTGCCCAGTCGCAGAAAACAAAACTGAGCCGGCTCTGCAGTTTTGTCCGTGGTTCTTTTTTAACACCTAGTGTGTGTAAGTAATTGAGAAGGAAAGTGCCTGTTTAAGCAGGTTTAATCGAGTAGTCGTGATGTCACAAGTCAGATATGCAGAGCTATTTTCAAATGATGGGTTCGTCGGAATGTTACTCCATTGTAAGTCGAGGAGCACCCGTACTTCCGACACATTCAGCGATGCGTCTGGGGCCCCGCGCGTCTGGGGCCCCGCGCGTCTGGGGCCCCGCGCGTCTGGGGCCCGCGCGTCTGGGGCCCCGCGCGTCTGGGGCCCGCGCGTCTGAGCACCAGGACTCTTGTTTTCCCCTCTTCTGCCTGTCAGACAACAGATGTTTGAGTTTGACGCAAAGTCGTCTGCGAAGGACGAAGACGCGTTCCACTTCGTGAGTTACGTTCCGGTCAAAGGCAGGCTGTACGAGCTGGACGGGCTGCGAGAGGGCCCCATCGACCTCGGTGAGCGGTCTCGCCCGTCTCCCGTGTTAAACGTACGGTTTGGCGAGGAATCTCAGCTCAACGTTGCTGGTGACTTTCTCTGTCTGGTCTCTTGTTTTCAGGGGTTTGTAACCAAGACGAGTGGATCAGCGCAGTCCGGCCCGTCATTGAGAAAAGAATTCTCAAGTAAATGCAACGGTCGCGTTCTAAATAACATCCCATCATGTTACATGTATATGCGTATTGCCTGTGGGTTATGCTTATAATCGCCTGCTTTCCAGGTACAGTGAAGGAGAGATACGGTTTAACCTGATGGCGATAGTGTCGGACAGAAAGATGATTTATAATCGAAAGATTGCAGACCTGCAGAGTCGGCTTGCTGAGGTATACAACTCCTGCACGATTATGGAAGTGGTCTGTTGTGGTATTTGTTTGTTCTTCCTCTCTGTATTATGCATCTGTCTCTCAGTGCATTTTTACGTGTATTTTGACTTTTTGGAATCACTTTTTTAGTCTTAAAGTGTAAAAAATAGAAAATCTCCTAAAATGAAATGCTATATCTTACAGAGGGACTTTGAAGAAAATGTGTAATTTTTCCATAATGTGGTATTATTGGCTGGCTACTGCCACCTGTCCCATTCTTATTTTTATTTTTCCTCCCAGGAGGACCCAATGGACACCGATCAAAGTAACAACCTACTTTGCTCCATTCAGTCAGAAATCGCGAAGTATCAGCTCCTCATAGAAGAAGAGAACCAGAAGCTGCAGCGATATAAAGTAAACGTGCTTCGCATGTTCAGTTTAATGTCCATGCAGCCTGAACTGGCGTCGCTCACCTTTTAAAACTCCCCTTTTTAGATGGAAAACATCCGGCGAAAACACAATTACCTGCCATTCATCATGGAACTGCTCAAGACATTAGCTGAGTACCAGCAGTTGATACCATTGGTGGAAAAGGTGGGATTCATTTTGCTTTTAAGTTGAATTGCATATCTAACTGTATCCAAAAACAGCTGAATACCTTAAATCTTTGTGAATATTGCGACTGTTGGTCAACCCCGAACATAATTATTAATGGCGAGTGCAGCAAAATTTGCGCCGATTTTCATATTGCCACCATCTTTTGTCGCGGTTTCAATGACCCTCAGAAAATGGCTAATATTTATAGGGAAACACAAATGGATAGTTGCTGGTAGTCACTCCGGAATGTGCCACCTTGCTTTGTTTTGAACAGCATCAGAAAGGTCATGAATGAGCCATTTAATGTTTAGATTCCCCGTGTTTCATTCATTTAACGGAATGTGCTGTTTGTAGTAAGTTGACAGTGGATGAACAAGAAATTCCTGGGTGCATTTTTAGCGTTCGAATTCTCCGATTGCATGATGCAGTAAGTAACTTTGCCACTGGATGGGGCTGTTGGGTCGCTGAAGCATATCTGTAGCCGTTTCTTTCAAAGGGATCTAATTAACCATTGCTTAGTTTTAGATGCCGTTAATTTATCCAATAGCAAACGGCAGTTCGAGAATCGGCCAATAAGGATTTTACTTTGATAGTTGTGTAGCAGTCTTGTTATATATACCAGGATATGTGGTATAGAAACACCATATATTTCTTTTGTTTGAGTATAAGAATTGCTAAAGCTGTGATTGGTCTTCGCAATAGTGATGATGTGCACATGCTAATCTTTCCTGCTGTAATTAATGCTTCACTGTTCACTTCCCTTTTAGGCAAAAGAAAAGCAGAATGCTAAAAACGTTCAGGAGGCCAAATGATGGTTCTGAGGCTTTTGCATCGTGGCTCGTCGTAGCATCACAAAACGTGCACAGAAACCACAGGTGACTTAAGCTGTCCAGTCCGGCGTCTGAGAATCCATCCATGCATGCAGTGAAGTGTTGGAGTAGACCATCTGTTCTCCTGTCACAGATTCGCTAATTAAGTCTAGATCTGTTGAATCGCGTAAAAAATTCAAGCTTGAAATAAAGGAACATTTCTCCTCCGTCCCCCCCCTTTTTTTTGTAAAAGTTGTAAATGATTGACTTGTCAGATTTTATTTGAATTGTAGTGGCAGCATCTTAAACACAATGGAATTTTGTTATTGACGTTTCTTTTTTTTAATATGGATGCTGTTGATTTAGTATTTAAAGTGTCAATAGATGGAGCTGTTTTTCCAAATATGGCCACACGAGTCACTGTGTGTATCGCTCTGGTAGGGAGTGCCTGTCGTCTTAGTCGTCTCCCTCATGGCATCAAGTCCATAAATGGGTAAATAAAAGTCATCTTATGATAAAGGAAAGATCCTTTGGCTCAAGTTACTGTCTTGCGGAACAAAAGCAGATGGTGCTGAACTTGTTTGTACCAACACTTGTCTACCTGCACTTGAAGGGCTATGAATGAATAAGCGGTAGTTTTTAGGAAGAAGTTCCACATCTAACGTAATTTTAGTTTCAGCTTAATCTCCCCATAAGATGCGAGTTCTGTAGCAGTGATGTTTCTCTATAACCATGTACTTGTAATTGGGATGGGTAATTTTTTAGATATATTTTTTTTTGGTTCCTTATTAACGCTAAGACGGCTGACCTTTTGTAAAGGAGGGCATTCTTATGCCCAGTGTGGCACCACAGGAAGGCACAGTGACACCCCTGCTTCTGCCTGCAGTGAGTCAGCCGCATGGCATCAGTAATGCATACGCAGGCAGGCGTTGGCAAGCGACGCACAGGCTCCCACTGATAATCTAGACTGCGAACCCAGCCCTATCTCTCTTCCTGTCACTGATGGCCGGTCCCAGGCCTGCTGATGCAAGTGTGCTCATCTCACAATGATTAGCAAGGAAATGAGCTCATCTGGGTGGCTCTGAGCGACGGGCTTTTTGCAGCGGCTTGCTGTTTGACATGCTGTCTCCAAGGGGGGAGCCTGTCATAGCGCTTGTTTTAGGATGACCTTGCAAGGTGAACATTCATAAGTGTCCTTGCGCCTTTGCGGGTGTAATTATGTTCCAGTGGAAACATGTGTTTACTCGTTTAACCACAGAAAATTAGATTTAACGCATTTCCAAAATCCTCCAATGGCCTGTCAGATTGCAATGGTTCTATGAATCTCTTAAAATCTAGTCACTAAATTATATTTGATTATAGAGTGGTACCTCGGTTCTCAAACTCGCTAGAACTTAAATTTCTTGAGTCGAGCGAACCAGTTTGACCTAGAACTCGATCTGAATATCAGAAGTTCAACCGTAAACGCTGACCTAATATAAATTGTACGCGCCAGGAAATGAGTCATACTACAATGCAATTCTTACTTGAATG
>JABFDZ020000047.1:7894400-7906479 GCA_019775955.2 Pollimyrus isidori
TGGCACCAACAACCATGCCACGCTCAAAATTACTTAAATCACCTTTCTTTCCCATTCTGACATTCAGTTTGGAGTTCGGGAGATTGAAGCAACTGCCATGTGATTCGTTGATTAGATAATTGCATTAATGAGGAATTGAACAGGTGTTCCTATAATCCTATAGGTGAGTGTATACTTATATATAAAATATATATAAGTATATAAAATATATATAAGTATATAAAATATATATAAGTAAATATATAATTTTATATATACTGCCTTTCTGGTTCAGTTTATTGCCATGGTTACTCACCAAGTGTGGATGAATAAGGGAGACAGGTAAGATATGAAATCCTGCATTTCTTGTCAGCCTGATGTTGGCAAATGGCTGACGCTTCTTGCCTACACATCTTCACAAATTCACCCCTTGCGGTAAAATTTACGGTAGCGAGCTTTTTCAGCCGCCTCAGCGGCCCAGACTTTTGCACCTGTGCTTCATATGAATCCTCTGCCTAGTAGATCAGGGAGGGCGCCAGCCGGCAGGGGTGTGGCCACTGCTTATAGTAAAGGCTTTGCTGTACTCCTGCATGAGCGTGCGCCCGTCGGCAGAAATATAATTCATGTACGTCACGTACGAAATGTGCCAGTGGTCCTTTGCATTCTTATATGCCCGGTTAGAGTAGTTTCACAAGCATGTATATTTCAAATGGAATGTATTCAGATAATCTCCCAGCATGCCAGTGGGAGTGGCGTGGTGCACCTGTGACGTTAAACGCTGCACATTTGTTCGCTTTAGCTTTTGATATAAATTAAGATCAGCCATTCCTTTATTTTTTTTTCGCTTAAGTACCCTTTCTGATGTCATATACTGTATGAGACTGACATGTTGTCGTGATCATTAATAATAAATCAACCTCCCATATTCCAAGCAGTTATCCTGAGCAGTAGGATGCATTTCTGAATCTTAAATCTGTGTTGCCAAAACATAGATATATGTCATTAATCTAGATCAGTGTTTTCCAACCCAGCTGGGAGGGAGCAAAAATGTGCAGTCGGGGTCCCCGAGGACTGCGTTGGGAAGCACTGGGTTTGATGACGTGCCATCTGGCGTGAAATGGTGGAACAGTCAGCTTGAATAATGCTGATATCACTTCCTCTTTAGTACAGCGTGGCAAACGCTTTATTTTCGTCTTTATACCAACTCGGGCGTTTCTGTGACACCACATGAATGTCACTAAACATTAAAACAAGATTTATTTTCACAACAAGAATTTTAGCAAAAGCCCCGATTGATTAGTCTTTATTTGAATTACATTTTCTCATGTTTCAGGGTTAGCTAATGTTAGACATGTAAGTATTACTATAAATTTTTTGTTCATTTATTAATTTGTTCTAGATAACAACCTAGGGATGCATGTCTAATAATGATAATTTTTGAAGGTGAGTTTTTGTCATAGAAGCAGAGTAAGCTACAGCTAGCTGTTCTTCCTGCTGTGGCCATGAGTGGGGAGAGTAGAGAATCCTCTGAGAGGAAGAGATATGAGTGAAATCTGAAGCCACTGTGAAAAGTTCACACAGCAAAATGCAATCATGTCCTAAAACTGGTTGCAGAAGCAGCAGTATGTACATCATCTGGAAGCTGAAGCACACCGAGTGCGGGAGGGGAATTCCGACTGAAGAGCCATGCGTCAGTGTCGCAGTGTCGCGCTCATCCAGACGCCCGGACCCGGGTTTCCCTTGTCTGCATCATCATGTGGTCTTAATAGCAGACTGGGCAAGATCCGCGCAATGTCTTTCTCCCGAGTAAGGCGTTCGCCAGCTGATGTGTTCTCCTGAAGATCGGAGACCTCTATGCCGTCATCTTAAGGGTCCCTGAAGAGGAAATAGCAGCATAGACTGCGTTCAGTGGAAATGTTCACGGAGCCATCTCATGCTCCAGTGCTGCTTAAGCTTACAGCTGAACGTTCACTGGACGCTCAGCCTAGCCGATCTTCTGCCTAGTCCACTTCTCGACAGTAACCTGATTGTAATGCACTATTTACTGTACTTGTGTGTCACTTTGCTAAATAAAGTACAGGAGAGGACAGGAAGTTGAGGACAGTGATGCAGACTGTGGGAGGTCGTGCATAAACTGCTTCTTTTAATTCTCCTTATCCACCGTGCGGGTTCTTGTTTCTGCTTGCCGTTGTGATCAGGACAGCCATCTGCTCGGCCTGCGATGGAGTTCCCCATCTGGGCAGACACAGCAGACCTACGCGGGCCGATGTAAACCAGCCTGAGCCGCTTGCCACCGAACGTCAGGCACCTCCTCCTGTGGTCATATTTGCCTATGAGTGTGTCTGCATATATACTCACATATACCACCAATAAAGTTTTGCCTGCACAGATTTTCTACATTTGCATGTTACTCAATATTCTTCTCTAGCAGATACAATTTTCACCCTTTGATTAGCTTTATTAGCAAGAAAATGTCGTATCATTGATTCATCAAAGTAACCTCCTCTAGCAGTTATAACTGCAGAGAAGATCTGAGGCGTTCTACAAGCGACGTTGAATACTGCTCTGTGAGCTCATTCCAAAACTGCTAGGCCGCTGTCCACAGCTCTGTTGCATTGGCTGGCTTCTTCGCCTTGACCTTTCTGTCCAGTTCGCCCCAAACTAGCTCCACCAGCTTCAGGTCAGCTGACTCTGGTGGCCAGGCCAGCTTTTTCTTTCCTTTTCAAATTGTTGTAACATAATTTTGAGGCATGTCCACGAGAGGGTGACCAATGAGTGTGTTGCCTGATGAATGTCTGGCCAATGAGTGTGTTGCCTGATGAATGTCTGGCCAATGAGTGTGTTGCCTGATGAATGTCTAGCCAATGAGTGTGTTGCCTGATGAATGTCTGGCCAATGAGTGTGTTGCCTGATTTCTTGATGATCCAGCTTTATATCCAGCAAAGGACCCATCACACTGCCTCCTCCGTGCTGAACAGTGGAAGCAATATGCTGTGGCAGCATCCTTTCCCCAGTGCGACAGTCTGGGGAGCATTTATGACTATTCCAAAGGCCCCTGAGTGACAGGGGCCCTACAAAATTTAGAAAATAACTGGATTGGTCTGGACTGGGGGGCCCAGTATCTCTAGCAGCACCCCTTGCTACAGTGCACACAAAACATCTTCTTGAGGAACCACAGATTCCAAACTTCATCAGTCCACAGCACCTCACACCAGTGTTCTACACACTAGTGTCTTTCTTCTTTGGCCCAGGCAGCCCCTGTCCTCTTGTTAGGAACCTCGAAATTGGCTTCCTGGCTGAAACCCAACCCGTGCCTCCATCAGTCTTCTCAGCACAGTAGAAGTTGGCTTTGGTGCCATGGTGTTCATTCAGCTATGCTTTGATTTCTGGTGCCTCTTATGAACTTGTCTTGTGCTTTAGAAGTGGGCCGAGGCCAACCAGCCCTCTTCCTATACACTTTCTTGGCGATTACTCTGTAGCTATACCTTTCTCTTCTCAGAGTGACCGTTGCATGTCTTTTCTCTGTTACCTGACATCTGTCACCTGTAATCAATGTTTCAGACAAAATGTCTCATTACTGACCTACAAAAGGCCACCAGTATAATTACAATGTGGATCACCAGACGAGTGTTAGGTACTTAAGTTATTAAGTGACACCCAATTGGATGAAACAGTTAACTAGTGCAATTTAAGTTAATGCACAGCCTAGAATTTGACTGTGCATCACCACACTACCACTTACGGGATGTCAGACGTGCCCTGTTATATACTTGTTCCATGTTGTAAAGGGGACCTGTTTTATTTGACTTATATTTTTATATTTATAGGTGTTCACCAAACAACTTTCCAGTGCTCAACAAGAATGAAAAATCTGTAGTTTACGGATTAATGGAAAAGTGGTAAAATCATATGTTGTGCAAAAACTTTTTGCCTGGTGGTGTTTGTATAGACAATGCATGTTAGTTTACATTTCCTGTTTCTTAAAAGAAAAACCCTGAAATTCTATTGCATTGCTATCCTGAAATGCTGTGCTCACCGGTACAATCGGCACGTACAGACACACTCAGCTACGATTATTCTGGGGTTTCTAACCATTCAATCTGCTCAGCAGCTTTTCTACTGAAGACAAACTTTCCTTGAGAAGATTCTCAGTATTTCCTTCTTGAGCTGCTAAGGGGACCTTCTGAAGTTTCAGTATAAGTCATGAGCACTGTTGGTGTTAAACTTGGATAGGTTTCAATATATACAAGTATCAGTTCAATAAATGTTGGTAGTTGATTAGAAATAATGATAACCTTATAAAGGATAATCTCGAATTACATGAACCATTATGGTTAGTTAATGATTAACGGACATGGGATCAGTATGTAACTAATGCTTAGTTCCTGGTTAATACATGAGTAGTGTACTACTACAGTTAATCCATCATAAATCAGTAATTTGTTTCATAGACACACAGACACACACAAAGTTAAATGTTGTTTTAAGCATTCACTTTAACAATAAATATATTGCACAACTGAAACAAATAAATACTCTATATTTATTTCAAACAGACATATTCACACGTTCACATTTTTCACTTTTTTCAGAATATGGGTCCGGGCGGGGGGGGATCCCTGCCTGCACTCTCCTCAGAAAAAGTAAAAAGCATAAAGGGAATAACAATTGCAGTCCAGCTGCAGATAAATCCCACATCTGTAAACGCGTCTGATTAAAACATTAAAACTCACTGTATAATTGTTCATTCATCCATCTATCGGTTTTCCATATCTGCTTGTCCTGTGCAGGGTTACGGGGGTCAGCAATGGGAGCATGGCAGCTATGAACCTAGCATGTGCTACCAAGCCGATATAAAGTTACCGGAGACCTATTGCACGGGAATCGAATGACTGCTACACTATTGTCATATTTGCCAAAGTCCATTTAAGGTATATATGCATCTCATTTGATAGACCTCCTCCTCAGCTGGGCAGTCACTTTGGCTTGGTTTCTCTTGAGCCCGCCTACAACGACTGACATTGGTCTATTGGATTAATGGCATGCAGAATTTCATTGGCTCATAGAGCTATGCTTTTTGAGTGGCAAGTGTGAGGCCGAACCACCTTAGCATTATGTGAGCGACATTGTTATGAATGTAGCACAGCTCTAACTTCTATTAATTAGGCACAACCGTTACCATTCAGTGATTCCAGATGTGCAATGTGACACATGGATAATAGGAATTCATAACGGCTCCAGCTTAGCACCTGCAATGACGATTAGATGCATCCTTCATGAATGTTATCATTGCCTTATCTGTGTCATTGTACCTTTGGCATAGTTAAATAGCTGTTTGTCATTTTTTTGCGATGAAGTATTTAGGAATCATATTTTTCATTTCCCCGAAAGCACTTAGAAAACATGGCTGTAGTTAATCTGATATTCAGTGTAATTACTACTAGAGAGATAACTAAGATTGTGCCGTAGCCCGGTGACTGTTAACAGCCAAGAACACCTTGTATAAACATGATTCACATCACAAGAATCACCATATATAGAGTCCTTTCTCTGCGTATCGTAAAGTGCGTTAGTCAGAACCCAGACAGCTGATCACTTAGGCCTTTCTCCTTGCCAGTTCGCACAGTTCCTTGAAGATCTCGGACTCTTTGAACCGAGGGTATGAGCTGTTTTCCATCAGATTGAAGACCTTCTTCTGCGCTTTGAGGAAACAGGTGGGGGTTGGCGCGTTAAGACTCTTGGCGATCGCGTCCTTAGTGTCAAAATCCACGTTGATCTGTGGTCAAGCACAGGAATATTTAGAATTCATGAGAATCAATGCGTCTGCAGAGATGCCGTAGGAATCATGGCAAACCATGTATGATGTCTTATATAAATATGGGAAGACAGAGTCATAACCAGGGCCGTCAAGTTTCATCAAAGGTTTAGAGTGAGGTGACATCCGTTAGGGGCACAGTGTGTGTCTCACGCTCAGTGCGTGACAGAGCCCCGCCTACTGCATCGATGAGACCTTGCTCTGATGTTTCCACCTTCCACGCATCCATGTAATCATTTGCAATAATGCAATATGCAATAAATGCTATTTTGGGGCAGCTATGAACATGGTGGAAAACTCCAATGGTTCTATATGATAGGTCTCCTTTGGGGGCCGAATCCTCCCGGCGTGTAAGCCAGCTGACCTGCGTCTGTCTCACGGTCAATGCGTGAGACTTGGGAGGCCCGATCATATCATCTATATACCATTTCATTAATCACCTTTAACCGCGATATAATACCGTCACGTAAAACGAGATCGCAGCCGACCTTCGAGTAACCCATACAGCAGTCTTTAAAATCGATTTTAATAAAGTCTCTCATCTGGAAATGAGACGACTGGCAGATACGTGGATATAAAATAGTTGCCCAGCCAGAGCATATGATCTACACCAGGGGTCTCCAACTCCGGTCCTGGAGAGCCACTATCCAGTAGGTTTTCTATCCTACCGGGCTTCTGAGGAGCCACAGATGTTCTCAGGTAAATACCAGAAGCAGACCTGTGTGGCTTATCAGAAGTGAAGTGGGACAGAAAACCTACTGGATAGTGGCTCTCCAGGACCAGGGTTGGTGACCCCTGCTCTACACGATGATAAGCAATATTACAGTCAAATAATAAAATGATGGAATCGATTCGTGAAGAATGAAACGGAGGAAAAATTAATAGTGTTGACGATAAGAAAACAGATATATGTCTATCAGGATTGTTCCTCAAATAAGTTCTTTATAAATGCTCTTGGCGTGGATCATGCAGGAGGAAGTAAAGCAGAAATGTACCTCTTTTGGAGACTCGGCCCTAATGAATTCTTCATAGATATTTCTAGCTCTGGAGGCAAGTCTGGAAGGGTGCAGTACCCTCTTAAACTCTTCACACGCAAGCCAGAATTCGAGGTTCTCCTCGCAGAACTCTGACTTCAAGAAGATCCGAAATGCTGCTAGTCCATCTGTAAGATCCCAAACAGAAAATCTGGTCATCTTTGAGTATAGTATCTTTGAGTATAGTATCTTTGAACATAGTATCTTTGAGTATAGTATCTTTGAGTACCTTTTCATTGACACGTCACAATCTAACCCATTGTCAGTCCTGCCTAAAAACATTCACTCTGAGATATTGTTTCAGATATAATTTGTATAGACTTGAACAACACTTCAATTACTCATACTCACAATTATGAGAAAGCAAATTTTCGAGTGACAAAGACCACTGGTTTACTTCTTCAACAGTTGGCCTGCGACAAAACAAGACCGACAATTATTTGATTTCTAGCATGCCAGACACAAAAAACATACAAATGGTAGATGATAGAGGTTTGACAACACATGAAGGTGCAAGCTTGGTTTAAATATGCTTGTGTTTTTAACAATTTTCAAACAACATTGTGCGTACCTGTAAGATTTGGAACCTGTCTTTGTCTGAGAATAATTCCGCAGAAAAAAGTGCAGTCTGGACCTCCAGGTTTTTGGTCTAGATATTTGAAAATGTCATGTGTCAGCGCAGACCTCATCATAACATCAGCACCCAACGTTAAACCTCATCTCCAGCCACACAAGTGCAGCGTCGCATGGGGGAAAAAAAGCACGACCATTAACGAACGATGAAATATTTCGACTTACTTATCGTCATTGCGAGATTCCGACGGGGCCTTCCCGCGGTACACACACCGTGCGTCCATCCTCGCAGACCTGTGCGCCTGAACCAAATCGAGAGGCGCCTGCATGTTTTGTGCCTTTTCTGGTGTGAATTAACCCTGCGTCCTTAGGCCATTTATGTACTCTTGTATGACTGGTACTTCATGGGCGGCCCGGTGCGTCTCCCTTTCAAATCTGATTGGCTGCCGCGTTCAGGAGAACAAGAGAGTGTGTCACCTAAGCTTAACTGGTGACAAAGCACAGAACCCCGCCTCAGGCGGAGTAATAGGTGGAACAGGGTCCTACCTGCTTGTGCATAGCGAAAGACAAAGCACTTCCTTCATTTGCTAAATATAACTACAATCCTTTGCATGACACAAGCTATATTTACCTGAACCCTAGCCTGGATATTAGCACAAACTGGTATTAATTATCGTCAGAATCTGTAAGCTTTAGGGAAAAGAATGACAGCTTGTTTCAAATTTCAAATGTTAAACATGAAGTGCTCAGGTTTTTAAACTAAAGTTTAAAAGGGCGACTCGTTTTTTTTGGCACTTTCTGTGCGGACAGCTTCCCCGAAATGAACATTAGCGACAGATGCTAAGACAAGTTTAGGTCACGACTACCTGAGAAATTAAGGAATGTCACGTCCCGTACAGATTCCTCAGTTTATAAATAGCTCATGTCGCAATAACTGTGGGTAAATATAGAGCAGGCGGTTTATCAGATAGGAAGATGAAGAATGTGCTTCGCTTTGTCCCAGACAATGAAGATTGGAGATGCACACTGCAAACTGGATGTGGTTAAAACAAGATAGAAGTCACTCATTTCAATGGGCTTTAACTGACATCTTAATTATTTGTAGTTAGAATTTGATTCAAATCCACGTGGCATATAGAGGGGTCTCCATAGATAGGAAGGTGGTCACAGACTAACAAATGAATTATTTAAGAATTTCCTGGCACTAATTGAACTCATTTATTGCTACTGCAACAAAAAATGAACAATTGAGCAGTCTCATTTGAAAAATATGGCTGGAGAGAAGCAGAGTTGGATGATTCAAGTCCAGAATATAAAAATCCAGACCACGATTTAGTTTCAACCACCCAGTTGAGTACTCTGTTACTGTTACTCTTTATCGTTAAGTGGTTGGTTGAAACAAAATCTTGGTCTGGATCATTACTCTCTGGAGCTGAACTTTCCACCTTTGGACAAAAGGATTATTAGCCGGTTTCTTTCCACGCAGCGGCTGCATTTCCTGCTATTTGAGCTACAGAAACTCCGATCCCAGTCTTACGTGAGCACATCCTCGACTCCTGTTCAATCTGCAGCGATATCTGCACACATAGACATCAAGGAAATGAATGTCGTTTGTGGTTTTAAAAAGGCAAATAGCACGTCTTATCTCACAAGAAATCTAGTTACTAGGCTATGAGGCAAATTATGTGTGACCGAGCCGGAGAACACAATAGCATGTTCATCCAATAAGAGATCACTTATATAACAGATCGCGGGTGCCCTGGCTTTCCCTGCAGCCATTCTGTCAGTCACATGACTGATCACTGCACCAATCAAATGACTTGATTGTTTGATTCCTGTAGTGCTGCTTTTTTTGTTTCCATCTTACTCATCTCACCTTTATTGCAAACACTCTGCATGCACATTATGATGAAAATTAAAATAAGCCAATAACACACCGTGCTCTGAAACAGTGAACTGATGCATGTTGTGACATTTCTTAGAAATTCATATTAAATTCACTGATTCTGCACCTACTGTCTTCAGGATAAGAGGCTCTTTTGACAGAGAATGACAAGCTGTAAAAGTGGCAATGAAGGTGAAGACATTTACTGCAGACTTTGGGATGGTGTACAGACCTGACTTTGTGAGCTTTGTTTATTGTGACACACCCCCTCCCCCCCAGCTAGTTTCATTGGCTGTGCCCTGTCACATGTCCTGGGTGAGTCATATGTTCCTACTGTGAATGAGGTCCTGTAGAGTTCTTTATCTTTTGATGACACTGTAAACAATGAAATCAGAGATATCGCCTTCACATTTTTGCCACTCTTGTACTGCTGCAGGTCTGGTGGACCAAGAACAAATATCTCAGCAACAATAAAATACAGAAAATAGATTTTTTTTTTTTAAAAAGAAAAAACAGTACAGATTTTCTTATTATAAACCTTGAACATGGGTCCCATAGGCCCAGAAATAAGGCGAGGGCTAGAACAGTCAGTAACACTTTATTTAAGGCCATGTTTAGTAATAAACACATTCATAACAAATAATTCATTCATAAAGCATTTTAAACATGGCTATAAATATTTATAAAAAGACATAACACATTGTAACTGTGTATATTATGCATTATGAATGCTTTATGAATCTCATCTATAATACACCGTAGATAACTTTATAATGTATTATAATGATCAGTATAACATTAAGGACGCTTTGTACTGTATTATAATGGTATCTATAATGCATTATAAGTGAGAGCATTCATAATGCACAATACACATGGACATAATCTGTTATGCATTCTAATAAATATTGATAGTCATGTTTATAATACTTTATGAATGCATTATAATGCATTACAAATGTGTTCATACATTTCTAAAAACATGGTCTGAAGTACCAGAAGTGTTACTGGACAGTCAAATGTGCAGTCTTGTCAGACAGGCCCCATCCACATTTACAGTTGTCCTGGGTAATACTATGTAATATTGCTTACATTACATTACACATGTTTTTGGCATTTAGTTAAGTGGGTATCAAGTAAAGTAATGGAGGGAGGTCATGCTAAGATTATACAATTCCTTTGTAAGACCCCACCTAGAATATTGTGTGCAGGTTTGGTTACCATACCTTGCTGCCTTAGACCAGACATTAGTGCCTTAGAAAAGGTGCAACGTAGGGCTATGAGAATGATTCTGGTCTTCTATAGAGTATAGTATGGAATAGTCTTCCTGCTAGTGTAGTGGAAGCTAAAACCCTGGGTTCCTTTAAATCAGAGCTAGATAAGATTTGAACAACTCTGAGCAATTAGTTAAGTTCTCCCCAAGCGAGCTTGATGGGCCGAATGGCCTCCTCTCATTTGTAAATTCCTTATCTTCTTAAACAAGCCTCAGAATTTAGAACAAGACCATGCACCGACTGGAGTTTTAAATAGAAACAGTGTGGTTTCCAAAAAAAAAACTTTGCATGGGCTTGTAATCTATGAGGAAGTGTAATGTGCCTAGATTTGAATATGCCAGCAGGACACTTCTTTGGTTATTTCAGTTCAATGAATGCAGAAATGTCGTTTACAGGTACACCGTTCGCGTATACCTGAGCCGCAATGGCCCAGGCAAAGACCCCAGAAGGTTTATTGTGGAATATAAGCAGACACTTACACTAACTCCACTGTCTACCAGCACTTTATTGCCATTTTATTGCCATTTACTATACCCTCCCATCCTACGTTAAGGCAGGGAAATAACCCAGGACGGGGTTCCTACCCATCACAGTCATCATTTACCTTTGACTTTTATTTGTTTGTTTACTTGCCATTTATGTGGAATAACGATCACTCGGAAGCCACATCGCATGAACACTTGTTGTGGTAGCCAATCAGGAAACCACAGCTGCTTGGGTGGTGCTGATTGGCCCCTGCCAGTGCACAGGGGCTTCCCACCTAGGCACCTAGACATGTAATAAAGTTAGGGGTTTTAACGTCCCATCCCCTGGTTAGCAGCATCGACTGGGGGCAGGGGCCTCATTAACTTGGGCTGTTGGTCTGCCCCACTTTGCTTGAGGGGGGCACAAATTATCCATCCATCCATCCATCCATCCATCCATCAATCCATCATTTTCTGAACCTGCTTGTCCTTAGTTAACTCTTTACAAATCAGTTGACTGTTAACTAATCTATATCTTTAACTGAATACATGAACGATCACGATTGATTAATGATGAAATCGTATCAGTATGTACCTCACACTTAGCTACTGGTTAGCTACTTAGCATTTCTGCATTACTTGTGTCCCCTCAAGTAAAGTGTGACCAAAAAAACAAACAATATTTGTTTGTTAAAGAAAAAATTAAAACTGCTGGTGCTATAAATTCCACCCCAGTCATTTTATTATGAACTCCAATGATTTACAGGAACACATGATTATTTAGATCAGTAGATAACCTAAAATGTTAAGTGGGGTGAGGTAACTTCCTATCCAAGTACCTCAGTGCAATAGAAAATGATAATAATTGGATGAGCCGTAATGAAAATGTGCAGCGGCAGGGACTTTCTGAGTCTGGGACCTGCAAGCTCTGCTGCTTTTCATCTGATCTGTGTGTAAATGTAATTTTTTAAACAGGATATTCGGTAACACTTTAGTTGAGGGGGCACAAATAATGTGTAGTACACCCTTACTTAACGTATTAATTAATCAGAAAT
>JABFDZ020000047.1:7923892-7936785 GCA_019775955.2 Pollimyrus isidori
ACACACACACACACACACACGCACGCACACACACACTCACTCACAGACACACACACACACACAGACACACTCACACACGCACGCGCACACACACACACGCACAAGCACACACACACAGACACGCACACACACACACAGACACACACAGACACACACGCACACGCACACACACACGCACGCACACACACACACACACAAACACACACACACGCACAAGCACACACACACAGACACACGCACATACACACACAGACACACACACACACGCACACACACACACGCACACACAGACACACACACACAAACACACACAGACACACGCACATACACACACGCACACACACACAGACACACACACACACGCACACACGCACATACACACACGCACACACACAGACAGACAGACACACAGACACACACAGACACACACACACACAAGCACTTTTTTCTGCATATCATTATAAGCATTTTTCCAGCAGTGGTGTTTTATCACTTTGTGTCGCTGCTAAGTAGTTGTTTATAAAACATCTTTGTTAGTCACTAAAATGATCTGTCACCAGAGAGCCCATGTATAACATAAATACTGTGGCATTGACATTTTTCACATATTCAACACAGCAAAGACACACTGTGGTAATAATCTCCAGGACAGTGCCAGCAGCTGTTTTATTGGTATGGGGGTAACATCTTAAAACTGATAATTAGTGCACAAATAAGAATCTTTAGGTTTTTAAGGATTATTGTAAGATTCAGAACAGAAAATCCACGCGGTTCTTTTCGTTCACTACTCCAGTCATAGTCAAAATAATGTAAAACTGTTCGCAATATTCAGCAAGTCCCCTAGTAGCCAATTTGAAACCTGCGATGATCAGTAATGCAGGATCCCAGTTCCGTAGGCATCACCATATTTGTCACATTTTTTTTCATTAGTCATTACAGAACATCGCATTCTTTAAAACCTACATTTCATTTATATATTTTTTTTTATTATAACTTTTCTCCATCCGCTGCTTCTCGACATGGCCAGCTGAGGTGCCGATGACTCAGTGACTCGCCCCTCGAGTTATGCAAGCGTCTGATAGGCCCAGGATGTTATGCAAGAATCACATGTGTGATTTTCACTCTGCTTTTGACACATCAAATGACACATTAAAATTCAGGAAGGATAAAATGTAACCAGCACTATTTTCTGCACCCACCCATTTTTTAAACAACAGGTTGTGATCTGTTTGGATTATAGGTGTGCCCCTAAGCTTTCATATGTATGTATATCCTCTTCTATAGCAATGGTCCATTAACATTGTTTTTAACTGTTGATATTTAAGTGTTGAAACACAGCCTCTTCAAAATAAATGAATATAACTATTCGTTGAGTTGTCGACCGCAAAGTGGTTATATGTTTTGAGACTGAATTACATCCACAAATAGGTTTTCATCATAAATTGGCAAACTGTTGAATGTAATAAATCCTGGATATACTGTCATTGCCTGCAAGTGCCAGACTTACATTTAATCATCAGAATACTTCCAGAAGTTTCCGGCAATAACAAACACCCATTAACTGAGACTCAAATCCCATTAATTTCATTGGTCTTAACCTACTGAATATATCTGTATAAAAAATAAAAATGCATCTTATTTACAAGCTACACGTGTTCTGTTTGTTTTCCAGTAAAAGCTCACATATCTCTGCACGAAGTTCACGAGTTTTGCCGTAAAGCATCAAGTCCGGATTAAGAATTCACAGACGGATCCCGTGCAGGTCTCCAGGGATTTGCACTTACCAGTGCAGATAAGTTTGTTTCAGCGACAATATATTCCAGTTTCTATAAACTGAATAAATTATACGCCTAGGGGTTGTTGTGCTGTTCATATGCATTAATATTAATATGAATTGGTTGCATGCTTGTTGTGTTTTCACAGTGTTGCAAGCATGATTTTTGTATAGACAATAGTGAATTGATATGTGTAACTGTCTAATGCCCTTGGTTCTACAGTAAAGTCCCTTTGATGGAGAATTTATTGTTTTATTCAGGGATACTTGCGAGGTGAAGGGATACCAGTTATCCCACTGCACTGTGAGCTGAAGGGATACCAGTTATCCCACTGTACTGTGAGGTGAAGGGATACCAGTTATCCCACTGCACTGCGAGGTGAAGGGATACTGGTTATCGCACTGCGAGGTGAAGGGATACTGGTTATTGCACTGCACGGTGAAGGGATACTGGTTATCGCACTGCGAGGTAAAGGGATGCTGGTTATTGCACTGTGAGGTGAAGGGATACCAGTTATCCCACTGCACTGTGAGGTATTTTTTTCTCTCCTTCATTCTGGGTTTCTGTGGCTGAGTCTCCAGATGCCCGCCTACTCTGCTTGCCCTGCTGCGTTTGCCCCGCCGCTGCCCTCAGCCACCTGTGGTTTCAGTACATTTGTCTGCCCTGGCTTCGCAGGTCTTTCCCCCCCCGGTACATCACAGACCATAAATCACTCCCTGCCTGTGCCGACCTTAGGGCCGCTTAAAAACCAACACCAGCTCTCACACCTCCAAAGAAAAGAATAAATCAACACCACAACAGGATTTCATGGGATTCTGCACTTAGTGGCCAGCTGGGAAGGGGGTGGGGGGGGGGGGTTGTACAGCTGTCGATTCGGTGGAATACAGCACACCTGCCCCATGTCGCCCATCCTCGCATTTAAATGAAAATCCCTCCCCTTTGAGTGCAGTCATACTGTTCATCGTAAATGTATAGCTACCCTTTCTCACATTTTCCGCACGGGAGATAACACACATTCCCCCGACTCAATTTGTATGTCTAATTCCGGAAAATGCTCCTTCCGTGTTCCCTGCCTCTTCCCAAGATGGGGAAGAGGTGGAAGACGAGGCAGCCATAAATACACGCGGCGCTGGGGGCCCGCGGGAGAGGCAGCCGCCAAGACGCAGCCCCGGGGAGCATTTCCACTCTGCTGAGACAGGCAAAGGTGCAAACGCAGGGCGGATGTAAGGCGCCGTTAAAGTGCCTCTCGGAAACTGGGTTGCCGCCTCACACGCTTTCCTTTCTTCGCCCTTCCATGAAAGCAGAATTACTTTATCCTGCCTTAATATTTCCCAGAGCACACAAAACAAAAGAAAAATGAAACACACGCAAACGAAAGAATTTGAACGAATCTCACGGCGCATTGGAAAGATGTTACATTTTTTATTTCAGAAGCAAACAAGGCAACACACAAGATCAGTTCTTATCCATGCATTTTATCATCCGCAAATTCAAGTCGGGGCAATATACTCGTTTGCAACTTGCTCCCCTCTAATTGCATAAATTCAGACGTGATCCTAATAATGAGGAAGGAAGACTGGAGTCTGTTGTCCCCACGCTGGGGAGAAGCAGACCAGCCTAAAAGCAGAAGGTGCCTTGAGGGCCAACCACAGGCCTGATTAATTTGGTCGACCCCCAGTGGAAAAGGGGGCAAGGTGAGTGCAGTGATTAAGGGATGTTTCCTTTTGGAATCAGGGTCATCCCCTAAGGGTGGGGGGAAGGGGGAGAATCGCAGGAGCTCGGACACCAGGGGGAGCCGATGAGTACGTGGTAACTTTGGCTTGGTTGGGGGGGCCCAGCCGGGCCTTTGTGCAGCTCTGCTCTGCATCCCGCAAGGGCAACACCCGGGGAAGCTGCGGAAATAACCGCCGAGTTCATTGCGCATTTCCTGCTGGTTCCTCTCCGCAGACCTCCCCATCGCGGCCGGTCTTCTCTCCCCAAATGCAGCGGAGGTGAGAAAAAACACGAAGGAAGAGGAGGAACGAGGAGAAGAGGAGGAACGAGGAGAAGAGGACAGAGGATTTTCACAGAAGGGGACGAAGATCGCAGACAGATGGAGCGGCGCGATTGGACAGCCTGGAGAAACGGTTAGAGTATTTACATCGGTCCGGGCAAGAAGAAAAAGCAGAAAAGAGAACATGCAGATTTCATTTACAATAGAATATTTAAAGAAAATGGCCTCATCTGGGAAAAGTGGCAACAAAGAGCTACCACAGTAATGCACTTATTAAAAACAAATGAATGACTATACTGTGCACACGTGAATCAGCTAAAAGGACCAGGAAATGGAAAAGCGTTCATATCTCAGCAGGCAGTAAGTATGTAGGGATAATATAATGATCCTTATACTTTAAAATGGAATAAAAAAACTGAAACATCAACATCAGCGATGAGGGAGCAGTGAATGAATCATGCTTAATGTAGCCCTCAAACAGGCCCTGAAGGGAGACTGAAACATCTACATTCATTTCACGACCTTTTCTTTGCTAAAAATAAGGATCTTTTCCTCTATGTTTATATCTTGTTATCTCATGGTGTGAATTACTCAAAACTATAGATATAGGTTGGTCAGAGTAAATACCAAGTAATGCAGTAAAGGTGGAGTAAAATAAAGAAAGCCGGGAGGGTGGCTGTACATCTCTCCAGCTGCGCGCCTCGCGTTCATCTCTTCTTGGAACGTGTCAGGTACGCTTGGTAAATGTCGGATTTCAGGAATCGTGGGTAACAGTCCTTCGCCATCAGACCGTATATTAACCGTTGTGCCGTATCAAAGGAAGTGAGGCTTGGTTGGGAAATATTTTGTGTTATATTTTCTCTGGTTCCACAGTCAATATTAATCTGTGAAGAGGAAATAACCATTTAACCATTACACTTCAGTATATAGCTGCATTGTATCCATCCATCCATCCATCCATGCAACCATTTATCTGTCACAGATTTTTTCTTATTTTTAGATAGAAAAGAAATCTGTGCATATTTAAAAACAATTATAAAGGGTTCCCACCTGTCTTGGGGCCTCTGTTTGTACATATTCAGTGTAGATCATGTTTGCAGTAGAAATCATCTCAGGGGTGGATTTAATTTTCTTATAATCCTCACAGGCCAACCAAAACAAGATGTTTTCCTCGCTGTACTCAGTCTTCAGGAACTCCCGGAAAGCCATCTGACCAGCTACACCAAAACAGTGAATTTCCTGTTAATGATGACTGACGTGACCGCAAGCCTGTACCAACACTCACGCCAACTCTGGGCTCCCAACACTCACACCAACTCTGGGCACCCAACACTCACACCAACTCTGGGCTCCCAACACTCACACCAACTCTGGGCTCCCAACACTCACACCAACTCTGGGCTCCCAACACTCACACCAACTCTGGGCTCCCAACACTCACACCAACTCTGGGCGCCCAACACTCACACCAACTCTGGGCTCCAGTGTGTCATTTTATTCAGAGTTGCTAGGAGAAGCTTCTCTGCAAATTTAAAAATACTGACAAAAGCTCATTTTTAGACACAAAAAATAAAACACACATCAGTTTAGTTTGTTTATAATTTACATATAATAAATTACTTTGAAGAAGGTCTTTATAGAATCTAGGTATGCTGTCACATTTTCCATGGATTTGAAACATTTAAAGTATAACAACAATCCATACCTAATCTATCACCTAAATACATTATTGGTCTTTAAAGTATTATATTTAATTTAGGCTGAAATATCGGTGTTTGAGTATCATTATGTATTATTTTTAAGCTCAAGTTAAATTATGTTTCATCTTGGAAAATAAGACTATACTGATCAAGGACTGAAGATGTACAGAAACTGAGATGAGTTGGCCAAAGAAATTAGAATTCTCAGTCATGGCTCCAGATTTCAGATACATTTATGAAATGTCACCCATCTAAAAGTATCCATTAAATCTAAGGTTACCTCAGGATGATCTGTTACATACAAAGAATGACTAATACGAAACAGCAACTGTGGCCGCCAGGGACATTTGTAAGGATGTGCTTACATTTACATTCCAGAAGTTTGTCCACGGACTCTCCCCAACCGTCAGCGTCCTCCAGCGGTTCCCTGGCAAAGCAACAAAATCTACCCTTGAAAATAGCATTGAGATCTTTTACCGGTGAAAGCAGCAGTGATATTTCTGGTGACCTACAGCCTGCTTCTGTGATCGCGTTGTTCTCTTTGATATTACATGTTTGGTGCTGCTGGCAAACCTTTCATATCCTAATACACGCTCCTGAATTATAATTCCAGAGCAAAGTCTAAACATCAAGAATTATGTGAGCAGGTTGCCGTTTAAGACATTTGGTATATAGGCCTATTATATTTTAAAAATATTGCCTACCAATTCCTGCCTCATTTAAGAAACTGAGGCTTTCATAAAAGAACGCGTGAAACAAACTGTACTCAGCTATACAGATAAAATCTCGCATTATAGTACTGACTCACACAATACTATGATTAGTTAGAAAAACAGATCGCTTGATTTGAAATTTAAAAAGAAACTCACTTTATTGCCATGCCTGTGTCCTTTGTCTTCCAATTGCTCCTGTAAATCTAAAATTGAAATTGATTATGGGGTTGGGAGATCAAGTGCACTGACTGACCGGAGCTTGTTTGCTTGTTGAAAACAACACATGGAAATTAGCATGCAAAATATCCTCGGTTTTTCCCAACCTTTCCCTCCGTCCGACTCTGGCAGCTTTGGTGAACCTTCCACTGAATATTTGGCTGTGATTCCATTTGCATTCAGCACAATGGGAGCAATAGAATGTCCTCCTGACTTGTTCATATTTCACTGAAGATAAACATAAAACCACAAATAAGACAAACGAGCAGTTAAACCACACGGTTATAAATGTACGGAATGAAGGGTAATTAATTGCTTCTGCACGTCATAATTGATTGATTTAACTAAGTAAGCAAAATATTTCACAGGTGAAATTGATATTGACAGATACAGAAATAAATTTAAATTACCTCAGCCGGAGACAAATTTCTTCAATAGAATAGAGAATAATTATGATTATGTTTTTGGCATACAAAATAATGGACGTTCACTTCTAAATATCCACTTTACATCTGGCAATGACAGATGTTCCGTATGATATCGGATACCATAAATAAAAGTGAAAATGCACAATGAACAAAAGCCAATATATCTTACTGGTTGTTTTTGGAGAAGTGGTAGAATCTTTCTTGACAAAAAGCAGAATGAAATTCATGAAAGAGCTGAAGCATGCTTACATCTGGCAAGAACAAGCCTTCACTGTCTGGACTATGTTTTTGTGCTTTGGAAAGGGAAAAGGTCAGAGAAGGTCGACCAGTTTGAGGGCACCGATCCTATACAATATTCAACAAGAACAACTTCAACAAAAGTGGAATAATGAAACATTCCAGTGGAACAGGAAGCTGAGTTCTGAATAAATATTAGTCTATCCACACATAGTCCTACATTGTGGGATAGACATTGTATAGCTTTCCCTATACTTAAACAACCAGTCAGACTCTTTAATATGGTATAAATGCGGGGTCTCTTTTTGTATAGATGTCACATATTGAATTAATCTCATCATACAGTGGGAGGTTAATTGCAACATATAAACCTAACATACATATTTTAGCATGCACATCTTTTACATCCACAAATCCGCAAATTTCTGGTTATTAGTTAATCCACTTTTTCTCTTACTTTTGATCAAAAACACTTGACATTTCTTCTTGTTTCAATTTCATAGAGCAGAAAAGAAAACCCAGACTGTAATATCTAATTTTCTCGATATTCACAATTTGTTATAGAAATACATACATGCATGTGGTGTTTGAGTTTCCCATTTAAGGGATTAACCCATTTAACATGTAGTAAGTGCAATTTTTAATATTATTATTATTATTCCAAACAAGATGTTTTTCAATTTGACTGTGAAAAATATTTTCACTGCATGGAAAGGAAGTTTTGCTTAAGAGGAAACCATGAACCGCTTAAGAAAGTGACTGAGGACAAAAGGCGGAGCTCTACGCCGGCAGCCGCCATCGCGCCCACCTGTCCACACCGATCACGCTAAAACCGATTCCCCCCTTTTCCTCTTCGAACGCATGCGGCCAGGAGCAGGAACGGAAAATGGAAATGGCACCAGGTGATGTAAAATGCGGCGCTGGTCTCCATTTGCATCGGTAATGAAAGACAAGGCAGGTGATTTGATTTTCAAAGAGATTCTGTCACGCATTTTCATGGTGTACGAGTCCTTACTTATGCCTCTGTGGGGCTCATCTCCCAGCTGTATTCCCAGAATGCCACAAAGCATGTTTGTATGGTTAAGCTTTTCCGCTCTCATTTCTCCATCTGTATATTTAAACTCATTCCCTCCTTTTGTTCTGCTTTTGTCATTGTTTTGCCACACATTTCTGGCAAGGGATGGCCAGTTGACAAACATTCTCGTTAGATTCAGTTAAGCCAACAGAGGAACAACATGCCCATCCAATGCTCCGTACAAATGCGAGGGAAGAGCCGAATACAAACTGAAACACAAACATTACATACTGCCCAGTCTTCCCACTATTCACAGCCATCTGGAAATTACAGGGGGGAATTCATTTAAGGCCGGCGAGGTTTCCCTCATAGTAGCCAGAACATTCCAAAGCAGCTCAATCTATTTTTGCTGGGAAGCTTGGTACAAACGTGCAGCAAGCAAACGTAACAGTATAACTATGTTTGGCATATCTGCAAGTGATCACATAGACGATGGACAGTAAAAAGGCGCCAGAACACGGATTTGGGGCGGGTCAAACAAGAACCGTGCAACAGCACTGTGCGGAAGCCTCAAAATAAAACGGCAGACCGCGTCACAAATATCGATTTCTGATACCTCCTCATCTCATTAAATGCCATAGATAGCAGGTAGGTCTGCACTGCAAAGACAGGGCTGCATTTTGCAAAAAAAAAAAAAATATTTAAAGTGTCAACTGCACTCCTGCCATGAAAAGATGTTATAAAAAGAACATTAAGAAAGATTTATTACTTTGTGATACTCGGAAGACAGAAATTATATGTGAAATTAAATTGGACAGTGGCAATAGAGATAACTATAATAATAATTAAAACATGTAAATCACTGTCCAATGATCAAAATTGCTATTATCCTAAAACATATGTCATGTTGATAATTTGAGAAAGTTCATTGTTGTGATTTCAAATGTTCTACAATTCAAGATATATCTGCAAAATGCTGCGCATTTTTATTCCATCGAGTGGAGTGTGTGCTTATATCCCTTATACAGTGCTTTTATACAGTTATAATGAAATAAAAATCAGACCCACTCATCTTAACCATTAAAATTATCGTGAAATAATTGCACCAATCTTTCTAGCCAGTAGTCAGACTCTCAACGTACAATATTGAAATCAAGATGCACGTCAGTTCAACTCGAGCAGGTGAACACTTATATTTCGGGTTTTTGAAAGCTCTCTCCAAATCATTATTATTTAAGGTACATAAAATCTGAGCATCAGATCATAATTGCTGCTGTTATATTTCATTTCGTAGTCTGCAGAATTGCGGTTGAGGTTCACTGTGTTTTCACTTTCAGCATGAAGCTAGTCTGTTCTTGATGGGTCAGCGAGGATAATTTCTCTGAATTTACTCTTGGATGCAGTAATGCTGTAAATACATGTGATCTCAGCATGAACTCAAACGTCATATTACAGACTTGGTTAAGCTCTTCCATCCAGCCAACGATTTTCTGTTCTTATCCTTTTCAGGGGTGCAGGGGGTCCGGAGCCCACCCTCGTAACACCCAATGCGCTTATGTAATACACTTAAAACATTAATTTGGGTGTGGTTCAGAATTGCGCCACGTGTGTGCAAACTTAAGGTCTATTTCTGTTCAATAGCAAAACAAGGCATGGTTCTACACAAAAATGGACTGTAGGGTAATCATTACATATTTACATGAGGAGTAAGCGTCGGCATCTCTGCGGCGTTTAATGGCACCAGCCGCTAAGCTGTTATTGTGGTCTGGAGACACGCTGATTGGCGCACACTGAGTAGGTGTAGCAGAGGCGTCATGCATATTGTCCAGCCCGCGACGCATCGCGCCTGGACGGCTGACGCACGTCATGTTACCATTACTATGACGATTTATAAGTGTGCGTAAAGGCGATTTTAAGAAGCCTGAGCTCGGGGGGGCTATTAATAGGATGGAAGGAAGGGGGGGGTCTGTATGAATGCATGACTGATACAGTGATAGGATAGGATGATTACTTTTTTAATCGACTTCCCTTTTCAGCAGAATGGTAAACAGGTTTCTAGACCTCATTAGCATTTTTACTGCCTCAATAAAACAGCAGAGATTTAGGATTTACATAATTCATTATGACCATCATAAACACGGTCAGATTCTATTACATCACAGATTTAATGAATCTCCTCCCCAATGCATTCAGTGAAGTAGATGTTTATTTTACCCTAAAGCTGATGCTGCCTTTGTTCCCCAAACGCGGATAGATCGAGCCACATAGTGTCACTCTAACATAAGGGTTCAGCGCTGAGCACCGACAGCAGCCACCGGGTGGCGCTGTGTCTCTTCTTAGCACCTTGTCACGTCGCCGCACTGCTGTGGGGCTCAGAATGATTTCCTCATTTGCTGTGGGGATTATTCCTTTATTTAGGCGGCAATATGTGCATTTTACTGTATGCTTTCAAACGGTGGGAAGCGGAAGGACGGCAGCGCTGGCCGAAAATGCCGTCTAAACGTGACACTAAGACAGGGAAGAGGAGCAGTTCTTTATATATGCTAGTGATCTTCAGATTTATCTCGATGGACTGGCGTCAGACGTGGAAAAAAGAGATCAGCCGCAAAACATAAGAAGCAGATCTATTTGCTTTATTGGTGCAAGTGCAGCAAAAAAAGTGAAACACATCCGTCGTTCAGGCTCGTTAGCGAACCAAAAGCGTGAAGATGGTTAGTGTGTGTCAAACCATCTGACACGAAAAGGAAGATAGAAATTCAGGAAAAGACCATGCTTGCTTTTTTATAATAAAAATGACTAATATGAGCCAAGTCATATATTGTGCGTTTTCCCCGCTGGTATTACGCTTAACAAATTCGAAGCGCTGGGGGCTCCGGATTTCAAACACGCTTGGATTTCTCTAATTGCTCCTCTCCCTACGGTAACCCAATTTAATTTCTTTCAAATAGATATTAATAAGAACGAAAGAGAAATATCTGTAAAATCCCCCAAGAAATGTTATGAGATGCGCGGCGTTTTGCTGGCGTATGCAGGCCGCCGCCTGGCCATTTACGTCTGTGGCATTTAGATTCAAAACTTTAATGCCTTTAAAACCAAATTCATTTGTGTTACATTGATATGGTTTAGGAAGGGAAAGGAAGTGAATTCGGAAGGTGCAAAACATAATTGCCTTAAAAATGACTTTAATCTTAGTAGCCTATTTTAGTGATGTTTCCTGGGGCTACCCTAGACAATTGCATTGCAGAGAAGTTAACAGGTTTTGGGGGAAAAAAACGAAATCCGTCAATACCATACAGGGTATTCATAAAAGAATTAGCCTATTAGCAAATTCTGATCGGAGTGGAGCGATTCACAGCGAACTGCGATTTCTCTCGCCAGTATCAGAAACACTTTCTGAAGACTTCCTGGCCCTGAAGGTTTACCCTTTTCATTACAGCCTCCTCCAACCGGCATCTCTCTGGAATGTGAGAAAGGAATCAGCCACTTGAAACGTACTCTATATGGAAGTATGGGTAAAAAAAAAAAAAACAAGTGCAGTGGGCGCTTTCAGACAGACGCCAGCACTTGAGCACTGCGATGAGGGACCGCAAACGGCGTGCACTGTTTCCCATCTCCTGCCAAAGACAAGCTGCTTTATTTTCTTTTCTGCGCTAAGATGAAGTGCGGTTTAAAGATGCTTCCTGTAAATACAGAGGCCCCCTTTCTCACTCCTGACACCCAAACCATGTGTATAGTGTCACACCAGTATCATAAATGGCCATATAGACTGCACTCCCTTCAGCGCAGGTTCTGCCATTAAAATACGATGTACACACATACGTGACGGATGCCCCTGCTTGTCAATTCCAGGCAGGCCTCACAGCTCCCTCCGTCAAGGCAAGTGAAGTAAATTGAAACCTTGCAGTGACTGTGACATGCAAAACACTCAGAGCTTGGCGGCGTCACCAGTCACTCTGTGTGGAAAATAGCTATATCCCCCCCCCAAGCGGAAGAGCAAAGGCTCATTCTTGTCAAATCCCCAATCATATCTCACAACACACTATAATCTTTCCCAAGAGGGCGTTCTCAATGTCAGGAGATGTCCTATATATTAGCACTAAGCTTATTCCATACGCAGTGATCCTTTTGCAAAAATAGTTTTTCCTCCCATATAAGAATGATCCTAAAATGATGATTGTTATACATCTTAACCTGACCCGCATCTTGTCCGAGTTCAGTCAGCATATAGTGGAAATGCCCAATGAGACCATTCCTCTGAACTGTTGTTGACCTCTGTCTGTCACTTGACCGCAGTACTTTGGATCTCACTCTGCACCTGTCATTCTAGACCTTGATCCATCAAACCACAACGGTGCATTTTGATCTCCGATCTCAGTAATGGTACAAAAATATTCAAGTCCCGCATAAATTTTTTTGTCCCTGTGATCCTGACCAAAAGGAATCGTTAGAACAGGGATGGAAGAATCAGTACATCTTTTGATTGACTCTTAGTAGGTGAAATGAACTCAAAAATTGTATTATTTTACCGAAACTCCTATGAGAAAGCCAGTGCAGTCTGGGAACTGTATGACATAATGAATTTAGAAAAACCAAGCTTCATCTGGGATATGTCTGTGCTCAAGGGTGTGTGTGACAGGTAGGTAGGGATGACACACACACACAGACAGACAGACACACGCACACACACACACACACACACACAAGTCTCACCAGTAAGCACCGGTAAGAAGAATCAGCGAATGCAGGGTGGATCACCTGCCTCACACACCGGAGATGAACCCGGGCGGGGGGGGGGGGGGGGGCGGGGGGGGGGGGG
>JABFDZ020000047.1:8027109-8042980 GCA_019775955.2 Pollimyrus isidori
ATCACCATTGCCCAAGCACCCCGATCCCCGATGACCATTGCCCAACCAAACCGACCGCCGATGACCATTGCCCAAGCACACCGATCGCCGATGCCCATTGCCCAAGCACACCGATCGCCGATGCCCATTGCCTAAGCACACCGATCGCCGATGCCCATTGCCCAAGCACACCGATCGCCGATGCCCATTGCCCAAGCACACCGATCGCTGATTCCAATTGACCAACCCTGTTCTGCCTACCGACTTTGCCTTCTCCTGACTATGGTTCTCACTGGACTATTGATTAATCGACCAAAAAATTAATTCTGCATCAGTGTCCTTCCTACAAAGCCCCTTTGCGACTGTCGCTTCACCCATCAAAGGTTAAGGGCTGTTCTTCAACATTAATTGTGTTAAAAGGATGTTCAGGTAATAACATTACCGTGCTGACATTGACGGAACCTTTGTTAGAATGTAAAACATGAAAACAGTCCATTAATGTTACAGTAACAAAGTTCTCAGCCAGCCTTGTCAAAGCCCTTTAAGTAACACCAAGTAAAGTTCTGAGGATGTTCCCTGCTAGCTGGATATGCACTTATCTGCTCAAACATCATATCCAAAAGTCAGGATCTTCATTTTGATCAAAGAAGCTTGATCTTCAGACCTACATTTAGGAAATTTGGTGTTGGGATTCAAGACCATTTTTATCAGTAAACTGTATCCCTGTTGAGATTCTGTAATACAGCGTTTCTCAGTCAGAAGCCCGTGTTCTGAGTAGGAGCAAAAATGTGGACCGTCTGGCTGAGAGCTGGCAGGGAGCAAAAATGTGGACTGTCTGAGTATCCCCAAGGACCAAGCTGAGAAACATTGCTGTAATACACTCCAGTATTACTGGACTGAGTGCCAAACATAACCGACTGATTGAATAAGGTAAGCTGAGTGTCAAATCACAACCTCTCTGGGGCATAAACAAATTGCCTTTTTAAGGAACAAGGACTCTGTATTTCATTCACGATAAGATGCAAGTTTAAATGCAGTGATGCACCAGCGTAATACTGAAAATTTACGTAAGACCCAACTGAAATGTAAAAGAAGAACTGCTTTTTCCAAACGGCTCCTGCCAGCGCTGGAATAATTAGCTGCGAAAGGCAAAAGTTGACAACGAAGGCGATGAATGACTCCGCCCACTTTTTTCCAATCAACATGCAAATCTGTCTGCCCAATCAGAGCACATTAAATCAGTTGTTTTATGCAACAAAAGGGGGATTTTTTTGGATAATTCTGGGTAAAATATGGGTTAAAATACACTATATACTGTACCAGGCATTCAAATCTACATTACATTTATGCATATCAAATCATACTATATCAAAGAATACTTACTTAGGGTGAATCATGAACTGAATATCTATGTGCGGCATAATGTTTTTTTTTTAAAGATAAGCTCATGTACCCCCTTTGGAACATTTGTAGGAGGCTTTACCATCAGTATGCAGGTTGTAGTTTGGAAGTTATGATCTTATCATGCATTCAGAATCAGGAGGAATTTCCTATACCTGGCATTATGTATTTCTGGATGCAATGCATGCTGCCTTGACCCTGTAAGTGCTTATGAAAGATGAACAAATAGATATGAATTTCAGTTGATATGAGGCAGCAGAGCAGGGTGGAGATTTTGGGCCCTATGAAATATCTTATTGGGCGCCCAACCCAGACCAATCCAATGTCCCAAATTTTTTATAGCCTCTATCACTCTGGGGCCCTTGCAATCGTCCTTTAAGGTGTCCCTGTGGCCCCTGTCCTATTTTATCAATGGTCATGGTAAAAACAATCCACCGAGCATCTTACACACAAGGGGAGTTTATTATAAACTGAATAGCATAGAAGCCAAAAGGGACCAGAAAAGGTCAAAACAAATGCAGCTCAGTAAAACAAGAACTAACAAGGGCTCGGTTTAAACACAAGTAAACGTAGAGGAAACACAAGCAGGACACATCTACAAGGGACACGGTGACCAACAGAAGAACAGGGCAAGCACATATGTACACTGGTAACGAGGAACAGGTGTGGGTCTTTAATTATAAACCAAAACCCTAGGGCCTACATGGGAAGAATTACATGGGAGATACAAGGAACATAGGATGTAACTGCAAAACTGGACACAGGCATGGTTGATCAGGAACAAAGTCAGTAAAAGTAAGGACCAATACTGAATACTTAAATATGAGGAAGACAATGTAGCAGCACCAAGATGGCGTCGGCTAAGCGGAGCCCGCTAGCAGTGCTAGCCGGAGGCATTGCGATCCCTCCCTGTATGTGTCTTTGTTATGATATTTGTGTTGTACTCCTGATTTTCACGGTTTCCCTTCCCTGCGTCGTGTGTGAATCCTGCCCAATCCACGCGCGTCTCTGGCCACTTTGTAAATCCCCACAAGTGTGTCTTACCCTCCAGCGCAACATCTTCCCACGTGTTCCTCTTATGGGATGGATGGGGTGGTAGTAATTATGTTTGGTCCTTATAAGGACAACTAATAAGAGCGCTAGCTCCCATTTAAGCAAAGCTGCCTCGCCTCTGCTTACTGCTGTGATGCCTGGGTCTGCTGGTCATTACAACAATTAGCGGGGGAGTTACAGATGGAAAAAATCTCTAACCTGTGATGACAGGAGGGCTGTGTTACTCCGCCGCACACTCAGGTCATTCAGCCACACAGTGGGCCAGGTAACAGGGAAACACACTAGGGACAGAGAACAGTGCTAAAGCTGAGGAAAATCCTGAGGAAATACGAGGAGGCTTAGAGACACCTGCTGGCCAAACTGGGAAACAACAGAAAACGGGACAAGGCAGGGATCCATCCTGACACATCAGCACTTCAGGGAGCAACAAAAATAATATTCCTTGCTGGTTGGTGACGGCGGTGTGGGGAAGTTCTATATTGCTCCATGGTTAATATATTTCACTGACTTGCATGTAATGCAATGTGTTGCATGAATGCATGCAGGTCATGAATCTCAGCATGTCCTAAAGCATGCAACCCCTCCCCAAAAAGAGCCACCAGTGCACGTTTTTGCAAAGACAGCCCTTTGCATTCCGCAGTATCGAGGTGATCGCCGCACACCCTTTAGGAACCCTTGGAAGAGTCTCTCAGATGTGCAATCTAAACAGAAAAAAAAAAAATGCATGAAGAAAGTGTTGCGAGGTTAAGAGCCCAGTATAGAGCCGGGGCCCTTTTTGAATGGAGAGAAGGACGTGTATATTCAGCCAAATGAAATGCCAGTGCCCCGTTAATGATTATTTGAGTCTCTGTGGAGGTCTCTTCTCAAACAGAGTGCTGCAGAGGATGCTGATGCAGTTTCAATATGAATTACAACTCCGAGCGGCACTCCAGTCTGTAATGTCAGAGACTATGGAGAGAGAGGCCCTCAGACAGCCTAATGTATACTAATTCTGCCTCTTCCCGGCAAATGTATATCTCAGAATGGCTGCTGTTGTTCCAGCTTATTGAGAATTTGAACTGAGGAGTGTAAGTCATACGCCGGGTCTTAAAATAGCACCGGATTCCTCATACGATTCCGACAAGGAATGCACATCAGACGGGGATCCGCACGAGCGCGCTCGCCGCTGATAATGTGAATGATTTTCCAGAGACCTTCAAGCAAACATCATCAGTCGATGTCATGAAAATGGGCAGAAGTTCAGTCTGGCGCGTATTTTTCATAGATGCTGGAAATAAAATGAATTACAATAACTATAACTAAAGACTTCCTCTTAAAGTGATAAAGCTAATTTAATTTCAACACAAGCAAAGAGGAGAACCTACATGGAAACGTGTCTGTTTTCTTTACGACTCCCAGATACACGTTGTTTACGACCCGATGTTTGAGCAGGTTCACGCTCCTGACTTTGGGACTTAAATAACGGTCTCTGGCTACCTTGCTCGGACGTTTTAGCGTAATTCGTTTTGTGTCTTTCAAGGTGTTTGGCAGGGTAGGGCCTGCAAACAGAAGCTGCATCACACCGTTAATTCGAGTGACTCCTTGGTCAGCATGGAGCCTCTTTTCGTTCCCTACTTCTGAACTTTCAGTTCTTCTTCTGCTAGTCAAACTATGAAACTCCTCGCCGTTTTATTTCACCCATCCGCTCGGCTTGTACCTGCTTACGCTGCTCACGGGGTCCAGTGAGGTCAGTGTTGTCACAATCCTAAATTTAGGACCACGGTGGTGTTTTGTGTGTTGAGGCGCACTGGCGTTAAGGCGTCTTTGCTGTGTAATTCTGCGTTGGAGGTCTTACCTGAGCATGTCTCGGGCCCTTTTCACGGCCTGGCTCCGTGAAATGCTTTGATCCGAGGAGTGGAATCTGAGAGACGCTGATCACAGGAGCACGGCCGGACGTTCACAGGAGCACGGCCGGACGTTCACAGGAGCTCCTGCGAGAGGCTCTCCTGTCACCCTTTGATGCACGTTACATGGCAGGTAGTGTGAGGTGCTTACAGATGTAAACGGGTGGCCGAGGCCTTTCCCACTGTGCTCCCAAAGGACCTCGACTCTCACACCCTCGAGCCGGAAGCGTGACCTAAAATTGTCAACAGAATAAGAGAGAAAGAGTAAAAAGTGCGTCATGCGGTTCAAATGCATCTGAAAGTCTAAAACGCATGATGTCAGACAAGCGAAACTAAGGTGGGCTTTACCCACTTCAGATACAAACTGGCCTAAGTAGCAAATAATAACAAATAACTAGAAGGCTGCAATTTATTAGCATGGCACTATCCACCCAAGGAATAATGGGAGAGGGAATGCCAGCCTCATTGCGTCGGGTTAAACGTCAGAGAGACCTGTGGGCCTTCGGACATGAACCTGCGATTCATTAGCATGGCGCTATCCACCCAGTGGGTAACGGGAGAGGGAGCACCAGCCTGGTTAAACGTCAGAGAGACCTGTGGGCCTTTGGACACTAACCTCGCGATATCAAAGGCAACATGCCGCCCGGCCCACACTCTGAGGAACCCCCCGCCGTCGGCAGAGCCATGACATTTCAGGGGAATTCGGAGAGTGTCTGGCTGCCGCTCCGCCGTGGTCACTGAGCCCATTAAAGCAGCTCCTAGGACACCCGCTGTCTGCCAGAGAGTGTGCGGTCAGGGCGACGCTGTCATGTCGGCCATTATGTGACTCCGCGATGAGATTAATTGACTGTCACAGCCGTTGGTGACACCACGTGGCCAGGGGAGAGAATTGTTTGTCCCCCAGATTATCTGGCCGTAATTGACTAACACTTCAGGGCACTTTCCCTATTGGATAATACAGTCTAGAGTAGCAGGGGCAGGATTCCAGGGTTGTTTTCACTATATGATTTTTTTCCTTGTTCCGCATCCCTGCAGAAAAGGTCCACGGCGTGGTGTCCTGCACTCAACCAGACGTAGGCATGGCTGTGACCCAAAGCGCGGCTGAAAAGTACAGAGGTGAAACAAGAAACGACCTACGCAGACAGACCACCGCTTTGCACTCTCCAGACTTTCCGGTTCTGGAATGTTCCACCGTCTGTCACTGACACGTTTTAACACACTGGGACTAATGGGGGCTGTAATATGTGGTCCCATTCAGATAAAAGCGGCCAGATGATTCCCATTGCTGCTGAAGCGAAGGATCTTAAGGAAGGAGAGCTATCAGCTCCGCTGAGCCCTCGCCTTCACAGAGTAGGGCCACATGGTCGATGTGCTTGCAGAACACCATAGTCGGAGGTATAGTTCTTAAGAACCTGAGACTTTGATCAGGAGATCGCAGGTTCAGTATCCAGAGTCATTTTTTTGATGTATAAAGGATTTACAGGAAACAAGGAGTAGCAGCAGTGATCAGAATGCAATGACCAAAAATTATATCTGTACTGTCGTATATAGTGTAGTAATAAACTGCAATACTGTACAGTAAGTCTGTCTTTAAATGCAATTTGAAGCATAGTTGGAGGAAATACAAGTGGTTCTTATTTAGAGTCAGTCAGTCAAATGTTTGGCGACTGTTACTGTAACGAGTTCATGAACCACTGAAGCCATGCAATGTGCACAGTGGGTGCATCCATTGTTACAAACCATTGTGTTTAACCAGAATTCAGTGATATTCTTTACCACTTGGGGTGCAAGAGTATGTTGAGTATCTTGGACAATCTACTTATTAATGAAGTTGAATATTAATAACAATAATAATAATGACTGATAATCTAATTGTGTTTGGTTCAAACTTAAGACAAAACAATTGCATTTGTATTTTTTTCCCCTCAATAACCCGACGCTTTGACAGACTGTCATTTAAGGATCTGCAGTAGATGCAGAAGAAGTTATTAATGGCTTCTTACAGCTAAGTAACTGGGAAATAATGCAAGAAATAAGAATCCCAAAGGCCACGAGGGCTTTTCGCAGCTCAGAGCTGAGCCCTGCGTTGTTATGAGTGCGGGAGACGTTATTTTTAGCGCTTTAAAAGCTTTTCCACTTGTTAAGCTCTGCTAGTAATCAACACGGTGTATATTTTTCAAAAGCTGGACTATTTTAGTTGCGGAAAAGTATAGAAATGTATTATATATGATGGACATACATGTGATCCCTTACCTTTTATAACAGATGCCATCATTCTGTGTCCCTATGGTAATATACAGTATATGTCTTGTTTGAAATAGCTATCAAGTATAAAATGAAATATAATGAGTTAACAATGGCAACAATGAAACTATGAAAATGTAGAATATGTTGTTTAGTTAATATATTTCAAAGATATTTAAGTTAAGCTCCTATAATATGCTCCAGATTGTTTAGTTAGGGTAGGTGGGTAGATAAGTAGGCAAAATATTGAAAGAGTTCACATTCCTACTCACATTCCTCAGAAAATCTCGTCAGGTTTTCAAATAAAATGAATTTATATTAATTTGTTTTTGACAATGACATTTCAAAAGGTCATGCGTGTCATTAATTGGCAATTAGTTCAGTCGGGTTTTATGAAATTAATTTTCTATGAATTGTGTGTAACAGGGAGCATATTAAACAACCGGAGGTATCCAAACATGTTGTCAAAGTTCGTGAACAACAAAAGCATTTTATCGTGGAAGTAAGAATTAAGTGCTTACGAATGAAAATCCCCGTGTTTCTGAATTTAAAATAAAGATGCTGTATATTCTGAAACAAAGGCTTTCTAGTGAGCCTGATGTATATCGCCTGTGATATCTTCATTATTGTAGCCCAATTCAACGGAGGACACAGAAGACCAACTAGATTGTTGAAACATACTGAAATATGTCATTTATTTTTGTGGGTTTTTTTTTATTATTATTTCTTCAAATAAATTATTTACGCATTGGACTTTATTTCGGTAGTAATACTTATGGAAACAGGAACATTCAGTCCTTATATAAACTGAATGCACCTTTTTCAAAAAGATGAAGCTGACAGCATCGGTCCTAATATAAACTGCTCGAGGCTGAAAATAATCAATGAGCTTTTCTCAGACGCCGTGTGTGTCTGCGTTTGTGTGTGCGTGGCTGGCGGAGCGAGAAGCAATGCACACATGCCTGTTTTTAAAATTAAATTCCAAACCCGTAGTACGAGAGCTTTGCACTAATGTGAGGTCAGCTCATAACCATCTTAATCAATTACAGCAAGACACTAAAATGCAAGACTAATTGGCAGGGTTCTCATTTATGTCTTGCCTTCACAAAGCATGGAGCAGTTAGATTAAATATTTACTGAGTGGTGTCATTATGTTTCCATTAACATTTAAAATAGTTCATTAAGCAAGATGCGCCACCGATGAAGTAATTATTAATGTTAAATAAAACAACATATTTGAGAAGTCTGCACTGACGCTTCTTGGTTTTCACAACACCAGTGACCTCAGGTTTTCATCAACGTTTCGACCAAAATTACATGATATTAATTCGTACGGGCGTGGCTCAAGCACAACAAGCGATCAAATATGAATTTTGGCATTTAAATTAGAGTTTTCCAAAACAGCCTCGACATTGTTATTTGTTCAGGTAGATTCACCGAGACAAGTTCTATGTGCACGACCAAGAAGTGCACCAGTATCAGCAACCCGAGGGTCCTAGTGGAGCAAGGTCTGCAGCTCTGGGTGATGAAACAAGGCAGAGGTGGTACAACCGCTGATGGTGGATATACTTTGAAAGACAGAGGATATACTTTGAAAGACAGAGGATATACTTTGTCACAGAGAAAAAAGGGGGAATCTAAACCCTGAATGATAGGATGTCAGAATGTTACAGTGAGCAGAGGATCCAAAATTATACAAATTTTGTATAATACTAAGGGATACAGATGTCTGATATAAAGACATTATGTTCACTATTATTGACATAGACCTCCTGTGCCGAGACCATTCAAATTGCGCTCACTGGTTAGTACAGTCTGTACAGATTTGGAACACAGAGTTAAATTAGATTTTCCAAAATTTGATGTGCATGTCTGAATGTCTGTCCTTCTGCTACTGAAATAGTCTGAAGTTACTTGCTAATAGTTTACTTCTGGTTTCTAAGGAAATATTTTGGAGGGGCAATTGTTGAATATAAAACAATTCATTACGGTTTGATTTAACAGCATGCTACCAAGAAACATATTTAGAGGAAAAATACAAAATCGCACAAGTTTCCAAGCAATTATTTAGTCCATTTTTGTAAACTTATTGAGATATTTAATTTGTGCGTTTTGTAATGTGCATCATGTAGACGTTAAATGGACGTGGCCCTTGTAGCATCACGTATAACAAAGCGTCACGCGTGATGATTGGCACCTCTGTTCACAGCACCCCCCACTTCATTGGGAACCACTGTGACTGCAGAGGAATTGGCACCCCCCCCCCCCCCCCCCATTTCACATTCCACTCAGCTGCTAAATATAATAGATGTGATAGAGCTTTGGCCTCTGTTTATCGTACAATTAAAAAAAAAAAAAAGAAAGAAGAGCAATGTTATCTTCAGCCTCAGAATAAATTGCGCTTAATTACAGATGTCTTTTGGAGCAGCAATTGATAAAATAAAGTGCAATTAATCGGTCGTAATAATGCCTCGTCTGGAAGTTCAGATGATTAAAAGATATGTGAGCGTCTTTGACAACAGAGCAATTACTGTGCCTCTGCCCTCAGGGTTATTTCTGTATTGCACCTTAAGTACTGTTTAGAAGTTTCTTTCATTAATGGATCCAACAGCCCCCGGCAACAGATAAATGTAAGTATTTAAGAACTTCACAAGTACCATTAGCCTAAAACGTGATAGTCTGCAAGATCTGTGACATTGCAGGAGCTCACTTTATGACAAGTAATTTAGCGATACCACATACAATTACCGCTATAAATTTTATAAAACATTACCAGGAATATTGCAGTGTCCTTTGTGGCAGGTGCAATGGTTGCCGAACTCGATTAGGCTAATTAAATTTGATCAACAGCGGGTCTACGACAGGAGTCAAAAGCTGGGCCTTTGAGATGATGGTCTACTCCTCCTGGAGGGGGTCTGGAGGTTCACAGCAGTCCTCAAGTGTTTGCATCCTTAGCTAGAATGTGATTCGTCATTTAACTTCACAAATATATGATTATATTAAATACATTATATATGTATATATTAAAAATAAATACATAGTGTGTGTATTATATATATATACACACACACACACACACACACACTATGTATTTATTTTTAAACTGCAGCCTGGTCCTTCCCTCTTCCTCATTAATGAAGGACTCCTTCCTGGCTTTATGGGCCTTCAGCCCGATATGATCTGTCCTCGCAGGGCACTTCACACCTGCACTTAATGTCTCCCGTTCCTTTTGAAGGTCACTTGTTGCCATCACCCAATTCATGAGAAACTGCTGGATAAATTAACGGCCATCTCTGGCATTAGAGAGTCACTTCTGCCCTCTACCTGGCCGGTTCCTGGTCCTTCCCAGCGTCTTCACCTCATTCTGGGGCCTAGAAGCCTCTGCCAGCCGGACCAGCATTAAACCAGCATCTAAGAAGCAGATTCGTTTAAAAATATAGTGGTCCCCTAATTCTTTCCACAGCCCAACCGAAAAGTTATAGCTATTAGAATAAATCCCATATTTATAGCATGTACGTCCATTGATAATTTTCCCACAATTCTTGATTCCATCATGTAGCCTGACTATAATTTTCCGCTTCCATGATTCCTGTCAGTGGCATTTACCGCATCCTTTGTCCAGCCCCCGTGTAGCGACATCATGTAGTTTTACACCACAGTAGAGGTCGCATTCGGCCTCATTAGTCTCTTACATCAACTCTTTGAATAATGTTTAAATTGTCTTTGTATCACTGGAGGGATAATCTGTACAGATGTTGGACAAAATTGCGGAAACACTTAACGAGACATTAATATTATGGGTGTGATAAGGAGTTGGGCACCATAAAAACAGTCCTGAACTTTGTGTGATGGGATATTTGACAAATCTTCAAGAAGAAAACCTGTCAGTTCTTTGTGAGGTAAAGGAAGTAGAGATGGTTTGCCATCTATGTTCCAGTGATTAGAACATAAATTTGCAAATGAAAGGAAAGCCATTCGGCCTATCGAGCCTGTTTGGGGAGAACTCAATTATTAGGCCAGAGATGTTAAAGCCTTATCTAGCTCTGATTTAAAGGATCCCAATATTTTAATTTGCACTACACTAGCAGGAAGACTATTCCATACTCTAATTATACGCTTTGTAAAGTGCTTCCCAAATCCATTTTAAAAAAATGTCCCGCTATTTTCTACCTGTGGCAACGAGCTCTTGTATTTGAACTAATACTGAAGTAACTGTTTGGTTGAACAGCATCCAGACCTGTCAGAATCTTATATACTTGGATCATGTCCCCCCTTAGTCTCCTTTACTGGAGACTGAAAAGATTCAGCTCAGCTAACCTCTCCTCATAAGACACTCCTCTAAGACCTGGAATAATTCTAGTAACCCTTTCTTGAACCCTTTCTAAGGCAGCAATTTCCTTTTTAAGGTATGGTGGCCGAACCTGCACAATATTCTAGGTGGGATCTTACAAAGGAATTGTATAATCTTAGTATGACCTCCCTTGACTTAAACTCCACATGCCTAGAGATGTAACCCAACATTCTATTGGCTTTTTTATTGCTTCCCCACACTGGCGAGAATGGGACATGGAAGCATCAACATACACGCCAAAGGTCTTTCTCACAACACAATCAGCTACCCTTATTTCAGTAGGACCCATAAAATATCTACACGTAATCGTTCTGCTTCCCGCATGGATTACCTTACATTTGTCTCCTCGCGTCGTTTCTTAACAAGGACAGACAAGCATTCACACGGAAAAAAAAAAACGCCACCCACGTAAACCGAACTAGCACACAAATTCCCAAAGAACCTCATGTACGCCGCTCTCTCAGCGGAGCAATCCCAGCAGCTTCTGCCTTCCAGATGCGTTGTTTCGGAAGGCCGTGGACGGCAGTCAATTTCTTCCCGATGTTCATGAAACCACCCGGATTTGATTAGCGGTGTATGTTGGGGCATTTTCATCTTGGAATATGACAGCATATAATGAGGTAGCCATGTTTGCACTGAAGGGCACACCTGGTGCTGGGAACGGTCTCATATTTCTGTGCCATTATACAACCATGCAGAGTAATCATCAGGCCAAATGGCACCCATGAGATACCTGCATGTTCTACTCCAGGACCCCCAGTGGGTTGACGGCATCTTTAACTGACGTATGCAGGGAAGGGTGAAAAACAACTCTATACTATATTGCTCTAGACCGTATTGCTTTTCTGTTACTCAAGGGTCCAGGTTTTCACTTGTCATACCAAGTTATACGTCTTTGTGCAATATCCTTGCATACAAGCGGTTCCTGAATGGCAGCATCACCATCAATTCCACCTTCTGAGACTCACAAAAAACTGTTGTCGTCAAGTCTGGGTCACGATGACCATTCAGTTCTGCGGTAATTGAATTGCTGTAATCTGAAACTACGGTTTTGTCATGCGTGGCAACCATACAGCCTCAAACCCATGACCCTGGAGGGTAAAGTGACCCGCTGTTCCATCCACGCTTTTCATTTGCTAATTTATTATTATTATTATTATTATCACCATCATCATCATCATCATTATCAGTTATAGTAGTAATTGTATTCGTGTGATAATATTTTGTAAACATCAGGAAAACTGGATACTCCGAACGTTTCCGTACCTTAATTACAACATCTCAAACACTTTAACAGCGAAACATTCTTAGCGGGTTATCTGGCTTTGTGGGTTGCCTCACGTCGCCTTGAAAGCTCACACATCCGATTGCCGACTGCCAGTCGCCTTCCCGTAGCTCGCCCATGCTGCTAATTAGCAGTCAGTCTAATACGACCCACCTTCGCAGCGCTGCGTTTGTAATTGAGATTTAGCTTTCGATGTGTCGCTTCTGTTGTGCCAAACCTCCCGTTTGCTGGATCTTAATGAGTGTTAGCGATTGCGCGTGTGTGCGCACGCTAGCACAGCGCCACCAGCCAACTCATAGCTGCAAATTTCAAAGGGAATCGGTGGCGTAACACGTTTTACTTGCCAGCGCAGTGACGTGCCAGGTTTCCTAGATATTTTTTTTTAAACAAAGGTAATTTAATAATCCTTTCGGATCATACACAGTTTTGAGAAATTTATCTTTATGGATGAGATTACATCTTGCATACACGGACCCACGTGAGGAGCTGGGCTGATATTACGTCTGCGTCTCCCCGATCCTCAGTCGCCCTGAAAACATGAAGCTTAGATAACTGACATATGTTCTCTCTGTGGGCAGTCGATCATGCATTCTAGTTCGTAGCACCCGGCAAATACGCTAGAAGGACAAAAATATCGTAAATAGATTTACATAGTTCTTTTGTTAATTATTATGCATAACCGCACTGTTATACTTCAGTCCGGTTTTCACTAAGCAACCAGTGTCAGTGTGTGAAGGGAACGCAAAGGTAAAGTACTGGACTTAATGATCAATATAACAAATGTATTTGTTTGACAAATTAACTGTTTCACAAAATGGAGAGTCGAAATGGGCACATTAGCCTCAGACTACTGCCGAGTCCTGGGTCCCTCTTAACTGCCATCTTGACGTCAGTCTTCATATTGATGTTCCAGGTGACGTCAGATAGAGTAAAACTGCTTATTGCCATTGAACCAGAGAAAAGTACATTTCAGGGGAACCAGCACCATAAATGATACATGTATATAAATATTTCATATTTGCCACATAACCTTATGTATACTGTATGTATATGCGGTGTATATATGTGGTGTATATGCAATACTGTGCAAAAGACTCTGGCAGTCAGGCCGTTTATGTGGGTAGTGTACATGTGAACAATGGGTATATGTGCTCATAAGAAAGCAATTAAATATTACAATATATTCAAAAGAACGTTACTGATATCTTGCTTGATAGCCAGAGGCACCATTAAGTTTTCAGAACCTCACCTCTGTGGTACTCCAAGCAATCTTTTTTTCATTAAGTTCACCACCAGGTCAATCAATTAAGTAATTAATCAATCAATCAGGTAGTTAAGTTATGTCAATGAGGTATTGATTAGCCAAACGAGATGTGCTACTGGTCGAGTCAGACAAGGTTGCGGCGAACACTGAGGTGTTAAAATGGCTGTCGACACGCTTAATATCATGATTTTACATCGTCATGATGGCCATTGTTCAAATATTTTCTTTCACTGTCCAAGACTTTTGCACAGAGAAAATAACAAAGAAATGGAGGCAGAGGAGACACAGCAGGTAAACTCTAAACTTCCACCAAAGGTTGTTTACGGACAGGCGACCTTGTTGGTTCCATTCTCAGGCCAACAGGCTCCACTTAGTCAAAATCTTAGACAGGCTCAAGGTTGTAGGACTATAAAACAGGATAAAGAGCAGAATATTGCAGCAGCAAAGGCCGCAGTGACCCTTCAAACACACATCTGTGATATGGGGGTAAGAGGCACTCTATCCTATGGCTGCCCACAGCCTCGTCATTAGGGTCAATAAATCCACAATTGAAAAAAATTGATTATTGATTAAAACACAAACTTCCACAATGGATCCATTTCATTTTGGTTGATTATACCAGTATTGTTTAAATTCCTTTTGGCTCCTGGATTGCATGGGGGTGGAATCAGATAAAACATGGTCCCGTTCCCACAGCGTCCATCAGAGAAAAGCTATAAGGGTCATTTTCACAACCAACGAAACCAAATGAGACACGTGTGAAGTCCAGAGCTGTTGGAGCGTGTTGTGAAGTCCAGAGCGTGTTGGAGCGTGTTGTGAAGTCCAGAGCGTGTTGGAGCGTGTTGTGAAGTCCAGAGCGTGTTGTGAAATCCAGAGCGTGTTGGAGCGTGTTGTGAAGTCCAGAGCGTGTTGGAGCGTGTTGTGAAGTCCACAGCGTGTTGGAGCATGTTGTGAAGTCCACAGCGTGTTGTGAAGTCCAGAGCGTGTTGGAGCGTGTTGGGAAGTCCAGAGCATGTTGGGAAGTCCAGAGCGTGTTGGAGCGTGTTGGGAAGTCCAGAGCGTGTTGGAGCGTGTTGGGAAGTCCAGAGAGTGTTGGAGCGTGTTGTCAAGTCCTTAAGCAGTTATGGTGCTGAAAACCACACAGTAAACTGGTAACAAACTGCTGAAATTAAACTGCTAATTGCATTATTAAGGATCCTTTCTGTCTCATTCTTTTTCATTTGTGTATTTTGTTTTTGTACAAGTAACAGGTTCCTTTGTGCATAATTAATCTTTTAATTAAGGTGTATATAGTACTATATAGCACACTATGACAGAAATAAAAGCAAGATGACCAGTCCTTAATAGTTATTTATACTTTAGTTTAATATCTTCCCATGTCTTTAAGCAGGGTTACACGGACCATTGCGTCAATAAAAAGTGATGAACTGAATGCATGAAAGCATTTAGTGTTTTAATATTAAAAGAAAATAATATCATGAAATAGCTATATTGAGCTATTTGGTGTTTAATATGGGAGACCGCAAGAGAAATTATTTGAGCTGCGGTTGAATTTTGTGACATTTATTATTGTGAAGCATTGAGTGGATTTTAGGCCAGGCAATGTCAAGTAATTAGAAGAGATTAAGTGCAAATGTTCTCTGGATTAATTCATTTAGGCCCTGAAGAGCCTCGGTGTGCCCGCTCACTGTGGCGAATACAGTAATGTTTAGCGATGTTGCTCTTTTTTTCTACTGTATCATATTGTTCAAGGGCATCGCCGAAGAATGAGCCCTTGGAAGTGGGAGTGCAGTGATACCCTTGCATTTCCATCTGATATTCAGCCCTGATAGCACAGGGTGGAAACCAACAGAGCAGTGGTTATGGAGGTATGTGATATATCATGTGGGGGTGTATGAGATATGCATCTGAGCTGTGACAGTACTGGGAATCTGGGTCCTACCGAATTCTGGCACGCCCTCGTACCTGTGCACCGAAAGCTTCTCCTAATTAGGCACAGCTGGCTGCTGTTTCTTTAAAGAGTGGCTGATGACTAAGAGAGGCAGCTGTGGAACTGGAACGCCAGATGCTGATGAGAAGCTCCATTCGACAGCATCTCTGCATGAAATGCTCAGCTCCATTCAGTACGATTGTCCAATCTTGACGTATCATCTTAGGGTTATTATACAGTCATGGTACAGACTGAGACCGCACCAGATCATACACCAGAGACTTTAGTACCTGACTGACTGAGACCGCACCAGATCATACACCAGAGACTTTAGTACCTGACTGACTGAGACCGCACCATATGATACACCAGAGACTTTAGTACCTGACTGACTGAGACCACATCAGATGTTACACCAGAGACTTTAGTACCTGACTGACTGAGACCACACCAGATGTCACAACAGAGACTTTAGTACCTG
>JABFDZ020000047.1:8065393-8077397 GCA_019775955.2 Pollimyrus isidori
GCGACTTCTGAATACATGCGACTTCTGAATACATGCGACTTCTGAATACATGCGACTTCTGAATACATGCGACTTCTGAATACATGCGACTTCTAAATACATGCGACTTCTAAATACATGCAACTTCTAAATACATGCAACTTCTAAATACATGCAACTTCTAAATACATGCAACTTCTAAATACATGCGACATAATGAATGCACCTTAGCCGATTGTTAGAGATGATACGGCTGTAACAGAAACTGCTTGCTGTTCATTTCCAGCTAGATGCATCTTGTTGATGTGTTCATCGTCTCTCATGCAAGGTCACCGTTTCTCAGTGTCAATGAGAGGAGATGAACCACATCGTACTTGCCACACATTTTGGGGGGAAGCTTGTATCGCCACACCTGTAAGAGGCGTACATAACCAGAATAGAATTATTTGAATAGGGAAAAAAAGTCACACGTTAGGTGCATCAGAATCAATAGGCTTAACATGGGCTTAACATTGGTAGGGATTCTGCCAGGATAGCAATTTGCCCGGCCTTTCGTGTCAGTGCGGCTGCTTATCTAAGTCTCTGCTCTATGCATGGTTCAAGTTTTCTGGGCAAGCAGTCGTAGACGGCTCTGCGTTCTGCTGAGCATGACGCAGTAGCCAGTTTCCTCCGATTAAGCCAGCAGAAGTGAATTTTATACCACCAAATGTTGCCTCCGAAGCATCGAATCTTAATAGTAGTCTTTGACAGAATTTAGCGTGGGGAGGAGCGGACACTGTCATTGACTGGGTGTATTAGCGTATACATCTTTTTCGTAAGCAATTTTTGTGCATCCATAAAACCTACTGTGAATAGACGGCTTTTAGTTCATCACTCATCATTTGAGTTTTTCATCCAGAGTTAAAACATTAAATGGGCAAGGCCAAATAGCAACTGCAAGGCAAAATTGCTGCAATTCATACTACCAATGAAACATTGTTTATACAATTCAACTTTTATCTCCCTTAACAGATGGAATCCAATAAAACTGCAAACTGGTTTTGACACTGAATTAGTGACTGATATTAGGCAGCTATTTTAATTGACTCCATACCATCTGGCCATGAAATTATACCACTGTAAATGTATCACTTTAAATTACAGCGTCTTTCTTGTATGGCTGTCTAATGTTTGTCTTAACAATAATTTAAAAACATTGTTATGGCTGGCTTGTCGAAGCAGTCGATATTATTTTGCTTTAGACTTTTAAGACCTTGCAACCATGCACTGGTTCAAGGTGTTAAAAGATCACTCGAATTGGTAAAAGAGTAGGGTTACTTAAATATTTCTATGTATGCATAAATGAGTATACATGATATGTATGTGTATGTATTGATGAGTCTTGGCCACCCAACGTTCTGTCGGCAGATTGAGGTTTTTTCTGCTCTCAGTAGGCTGTCCTCTCCCCTCTAGCTTTGCCGCTTCAGAGAGGCTCTGACGCAGGTCGTCTGGCTATAGTGATTCGGAATCTCTTTTTTTTTTGATTGCAGTCACAGATTTTTGCAAAACGAATTTTTCCCCTTGTGGGGACTGAAAAAAATCATCTCCACAATGTCAAAACATTTGTTCCCCACAAGGTAATATATACATACATGCCTCACAAACATGTGTGTGTATATATAGACATACTCATCCTTTTACCATGTGTAATAAAGATCAGTAAAAAAAATTTAATAGAATTTTTGTATGAAACTTGATTTGTTTACAGATAAGCTACCATATCAGACTTAATAGCATGTGTCATAATTTTGACTTTAACAAGTGGAAAGAGTCACTTCTGTCATTCTTTTCTACACCACTGAGACAAAATTGTCACCCGACTGCTTTTCACAGCTTTTTTTTCCCCCCCCGAGGATCTTCTGGACCCCCCCCCGCGAGGATCGTGACGTCGAGGGGGGTTCGAGAGCCTCGACGATCCGCAGAGCTGCTTCAACCTGCAGCTTGACCTCCGTGGGGCGAAGCCAGACGAACCTTCGTCCAACAAAGGCCCCACCCACCACACGCAGTAAATGATGCCAAAAGGAACAAATATGTCCCGGTCCCTCCCCCCCAAGCCTGGCCAGGGAGGGGTGTTCACCGGCAAGCATGATCTTAGCATTAGCGCAAAATCAAACTCATTTAGAGTGGTTGGTAGGCTCTCTCAAGGGGGCATCTCATTCCCAGTTTTATTTGTGGTTTTCATGGGCAGGGTACCAAGATACCACTTTGTCTTTAAAGGTGTCCGTCATCAGCTGTGCCGATTAACCCATCGGGCGGCCATCTTCCAAGGGGGGGGTTCACTTAGTATGTCCGACAAGCCTTAGTTAGCTGCCTAAAGACTGCGCAGGGACTTTAACCAGCAATGGCCTTGGCGGGGGGGGCTAGACATGACAAGCCAGCTATCTGCTGCCGGCCCAATCCGAACCAAAACCTCCAGCACCCATCTGAGAATAATCGATGCTGAGCGGCGGTGGTGAGGATGAGAATCCGAGGTCACGGTTCTCTTTCGGTACAGAGTGGATCGCGGGGCTGTCTGCCCTCCGTGGAGGGGTTTAAAGACCCCAAGGCCGTGTTTGCCCGTCACTATAAGAAGGGTTGGGAGATTGATGGGCAGATCAGGTAGGACAATGGTGGTCAGGGCCGGCCTTAGCAAATGTGTCGTCCCAGGCAAGCATCATCAACAGCACTCCTCGTCCGAGGCAAAGTCAAATTGGTTGGCGCCCCCCCCCCCCGGGGGTTGGCGCCCTAGGCAGGCGCCGAGAGCGGGGGGTGGGTTGGGGGGGGGGGGGGGGGGGGTATGTCGGGGGTGGAGCCCTCCCTGGCCTCCCCGGTGAATTGTGGGGACTNNNGCAATTGGTGGTCTGGGCGGGCCTTCGCAAATTTTTCGTCCCCGGCAAGCAAAAACCACCGCACTCCACGTCCGAGGCAAAGACAAATTGGTGGGCGCCCCCCCCCCCCAGAAGTTGGCGCCCTAGCAAGCCGCCTATATCACTCGTTGGATTGGTGGTGGTCAGGTAGGAGTTAAGTCACGAGAGGAGACATCCCTGCCCTCCCCTATGAATTATGGGTAATGACCGTGAGAGCAAGTGGCTGAAATGAGGTATCTCCGCAGGGTTGCCGGAGTCGCTCTCCATGACGGGATGAGAAGTTCAGAGATCTGGAGGGAGTTTGAAATGGAGCAGCTGCTACCTCAGACCGAGAGGACTCAGCTCAGGCGCTTGGGGCGCCTTAAATGGGGATGCCACCTGGATGGCTCATAAATGGTCTGATCTGTCCCACTGGGCAAAAGCCCCCGAGCAAACCTAGGCTACATTGGAGGGACTATATCTCCCAGTTGGCTTTGGAACATCTACGGATCCCCCAGAATGAGCTATAATCTGTAGTCATGGAAAAAGACGTCTACTCTGACCTGCTCAGTGTGCTGCCAATGCACCCCCCAGCAAGTGTGTAAGTCAATACACACACAGGTCTATAATTATATATCTTTGTGGGACTTTCCATTCATTTCTATGGGGCAAACTCATACCAACATGACGACAACCTTAACCCCTACCCAGCCCTAAGCTTAACTGTAAGTAGCCAATAAAAATACGAGACTTTTCCAATTTTTAGTTTGATTGCATTTACAGATCTTTGTGGGGACCTATAAAATGGCATTTACATTGCGGAGAACGTTTGGTCCGCACAGTGTAATATAAACATAATTCACACATGTTTATAAACAATCAAGCAATGTTTACATATATTGGACAATTAAATAAGTAACTGGAGCAACTGGAATAAACTTCTGCAAACCTCTAAAAAATGGAAGTGTTCCCATAATTTTGGCCACGTGTGTGTGTGTGTGTGTGTGTGTGTGTGTGTGTATAATATATATTTATACTACGGGACCGTTGAATGCTTGAATCTGATTGGCTGACGAACGTTCCGAGGTGTGCAATTATTTTCAGATAAACGCACGGCGAATGTAGTTCCAGGCAGCTCTCTTGACCGCATTACAGTTCCACTTCGCGTCGTGGCCCCATCACCACCTCGGCTGTGCATTATTTTCTAATAATTCAACGGCCCGTCGTCAATTATTCCTTACATAACATATATATAATAAAAATAATCACAAACACACATATGTGAATATATAGCAGATCACATGTGGTGGGTCCCAGTATTTATAAAAATAAATAGATTTCTTTCTCCCAGGCTTGTTAGAAACTGAGACACTGCACAGTAACACCACCAAAAACACCCCTGAAATCTGAGTTGTGCAGCTCAATATTTATGGCAGAGTGTGATACAAACGCATTAAAAAATGCACAATTCTGAAACGGCGATAATGTCATAGTCTGGGGAGGCAGCTTCACAACTTTAATCCGTTCAAGTGAGTGACTGCAAGCAGAAGTGGGATTTCACTGTCTTAGTGCTCCGTGATTGATACCGGTGCAGAAGCCAATTGAATATGCGAGTTTGCTGCCTCAGTGACTCATTGCTCTGTGTCGTCTGCGGTTCATTGTAGTCTATCATTTCCTGTCATGTCAGAAACGTAATTGCTTGACCTCTTTTGACCTGTGCACTTCAAATAGAAGTTCATCCATTCGCACATGATTTTTCAATAACTATTTTTCTTACATGAGTTTACATTTTCTCCACGTCTGTCGGAGGTCAATGTAGCTTTACAATAAAAAAAAAATCAGTTTCATAAAATGAATTTTCATGCAGTTGACTAGTACTCAGTAACAAGTAGGGTACACACATACATCTATATACAGCCAGGGAAAAAATTAGAGACCACTGCACAATTTTTTGTTTCATCATATCCCAGGTTGTGGGTTTGCGTCTGTGAATAATATATTTTTTTGCAAACTGCAGCCTGGTCCTTCCCTGTTCCTCATTAATGAAGGACTCCTTCGTTGCTTTATGGGACTTCAGTCCTGCTTCTAGGAGCCCGATATGAACTGTTCTCGCAGTGCACTTCACACCTGCACTTAATGTCTCCCATTAAAGGTCACTTGATGTCATCCTACAATTGATGAGAAACTGCTGGATAAATTAACGGCCATCTCTGGCATTAGAGTCACTTCCACTCTTTACCTGGCCGGTTCCTGGTCGTTCCCAGTGTTTCCTGCTTCACCTGATTCCTGGTTCTGTTGTCTTAGAAATTTTGAACCTGGAGGCAACCTATTGCTCAGAACCAGGATTAAATCAAGATCTAAAAATGCAGATTTATTGAAAACCATAGAGTGGCCTCTTAATTTTTTTCCACGGCTGTATATTTAATTTTTATATACTGTATATACAGCTGCGAGACAATATTTAAGAAATCAAATTAGCAAAACAATCTGCAGTGAAAGCTGCGTTGCATGGCGGCAGGGAAGATGAAGACCTTGGGAGTTTTCCTGTACGTGATGTTACAGGATTTGCATTCCTGTAAATATGCATGTGAATTTATAGCAAACAAGACGCCTCGATCTCGACACCATCTACTGCGTCGGTCTGCCCCCCCCCACAAGTCTAATGATACCAAATAGAAGAAAAACTGAGAAAACTCAGTCTTACACATTTGTGAGACACAGTTGCACTTCTTTTTTCCGGCTAATGACAGATTCAGACATATGGGAGGCAGAGGCTCTTACATTGTACCTTCCAAGCTGCTTGTGTTAAAATGCTGCCTCTCATTATTGCTCATTATTTCTTCACTCTCCAGGCTTGTCCTCACTTTATAGAATGTTACATTTCTTGAAAGTGGCTGAATTTCTCTCCTGTGTTAAAGTTTTGCTATTTTCCCATTTACTCACAGAAGTATACCGATGACCGAACAATGACTGTAGTAACTATACTCAGAGCAGGCCGATGCCATTCATGCTCTTTTTATTGGTCTCTCATACATAAGAAAGGCACTCAAAGAATAGCTTGTATAGAAGTAACATTTGGATTGATTTCCTCCGAGGCCAATCGATGTGTTTTTACTGGGGTGTGGCTCAGCTGGTTAACCCTCTGTGCTTGGGATCAGAAGGTTGCTGGTTCAAACCCCGGCCTCTGCAGAATAATTGCATGGGGGGCTCCCACTCTGGTCCTGCAGAGCTGCTGTCCAGTAGGACATCCTGCCCGATGTCTGATGAGCCACACCTGTTGGTGGAACTTACTCCCAGCAGTACGCAGTAGGTCCACCGCATCAGTGCACGATGGGTTCCAGGACCCACAGAGACTCAAGTCCCTGGCATAGTATTTACATATAATCCATGCACATCCTCCCATGTGCAATAAACCGTCTCTAGATTATTTATAATACCTAAGACAATGCAAATGATTCGTAATTTTTTGTTATACCGTGTTATTTAGGGAATAATGAGTAGGAAAAAAAGAAAAAAGGTCCCTGCTTAGACTGCTGGCCCCTGATGACCCAGCTATGGATTAACGGCAGAGAATGCATGGGTGGATGGGTACATGTTCAGTCCTGACCCAGCTATGAATTAACGGCAGAGAATGCATGGGTGGATGGGTACATGTTCAGTACTGACCCAGCTATGAATTAACGGCAGAGAATGCATGGGTGGATGGGTACATGTTCAGTACTGACCCAGCTATGAATTAACGGCAGAGAATGCATGGGTGGATGGGTACATGTTCAGTACTGACCCAGCTATGAATTAACGGCAGAGAATGCATGGATGGATGGGTACATGTTCAGTACTGACCCAGCTATGGATTAACGGCAGAGAATGCATTGGTGGATGGGTACATGTTCAGTACTGACCCAGCTATGAATTAACGGCAGAGAATGCATGGATGGATGGGTACATGTTCAGTACTGACCCAGCTATGAATTAACGGCAGAGAATGCATTGGTGGATGGGTACATGATCAGTACTGACCCAGCCATCACTGAATCTGCAGATACAGAACACAGCCATACAGAAGGCGGGCTGTATATCCGTACATGCACATCTGTCTCGATGGAGAGCAAGGTGGGACACGTGAAAAGAAGCAATCCAATGAAAAAGCAACGTTTGTTCAAGTTCTGCTCCCTTTTGGTTACTCTGGTATAAACCAGGGGTCACCAACCCTGGTCCTGGAGAGCCACTGTCCAGTAGGTTTTCTATCCTACTTGGTTTCTGAGGAGCCACACCTGCTCCTGGTATTTACCTGAGAACAGCTGTGGCTCATCAGAAGCCAGGTAGGATATAAAACCTACTGGATAGTGGCTCTCCAGGACCGGAGTTGGAGAGCCCTGGTATAAAGAATTACATGCCTGCTTCCTATAGGACATTTTTTTGTGCTGGAACAACAGAAAGAGGGTGAAATTCATATTCATTTGAGTGGTCGGTGGGTGTGAAGTAGGCTTATGCTGACCGTTTCTACACCAGTATTGAAGCGGTGAATGAATAATGGTGCATCGTTTAAGAACGTGTGGCAACCGTGAATACCAGGAAAAGGCATGAATGTTTTGAGCTCATTATAGCCTGTTCAGCTACAAGTAAGGGAATTCCGAAAGCAAAGCAGTAGCGTAAAACAGTGATGCCCATATGAAGCTTGATGAACCATTTTCTGAATTTTTTTACCCGGCTTTTGGTTTGTTTTGGGGCATGAATTGATCCTTTTTTTTTTTTTTTTTTTTAAATAGAGAGCACCATCTAGTGGTGTCAGAAAATACAGCAAATGGTTCATGAAGCTTCCTTTGGGCATCGCTAGTCTATAATATGTAATATGTTGTAGGCAAAAGGGGCATTCTTAAATTAATTATATATTAATTCATCATTCCCAATTTAATTTATGGTACCATTATAAAGCATTGAGAGACACACATCAAATCATTTGCAATTTTGCATTTTATGAATTAAATCATTATCAGATAATATATTTTCACTGCGCTTTTTATGAAGGGTTATAAAATTAAATGCAATTTACATGGATTTATTCATTTTGAAAGTGGATTTTCCTATCAATATTTCTGAAGGGGTTCCACCCTGTTGATATCCTCAGACAGACAGACAGACAGACAGACAGACAGACAGACAGACAGACAGACAGACAAAGGGCTTTTTTCCCCACTTTAGACAATGTGGCGTGCTGTTGTACTGTAGAAAAAAATATATCCTTTACAGGAGAGATTTGTGAGAAAATGTTAGAAATCATTGGATTCTGTAAGAAGAGCTATATTATGGTGCATTAACCCAGTCCTATGGAAACAGTAGAATGGATGTGTTGATTTCATTTAACCGTAAATGTGATCATAATATCTGTGACCTGAACCTACAGGACTGAATTTCCCTCATTGTACTGTACATACTTTATATAGCCTTTATATAGCCTAAAAAAGCACTAATAGGAAATTATTAAATCAGTTTCTAAAAAGAACATAGATCAAGCTTGCATACACACTACTGTGTTTTTAATTAACATGATAGATTTCCCAGTGGTACATTTTTATAAAAACATTAGAATTAAGATAAAGGGGGCGTCTATGATAGATTTATTCCAGCATTTGCGTGCCCACAGTAAGAGTGACTGTACGTGGCTGTGTTGACAGGCGTCACGCTCTTGCAGATTTACAGATGGACTTTCACAGGCTTCCAACACACGCTGCCAGATGTTTGCAAAGCACTCTCACCGAGTAATGAACATTGCTTCCTTATCTCTGCATATCTGATCGGACACATCACACACAGGGGATCACTCCTATTCCAAAGGTAGCGTTTGCCAGATAATTGCCCCCACGCCACCATTAAAGTACCCTGTTTTGGTGAGGGCTTATGCGGCCACTTAATTCATGTCAGTCAACACTACGAGCTGCTACAGGTTTTACAAACTACCTTAAAGCTGAAAATGGCAAGTGTACTGCATTTATATAGCGCTTTTCTACAAAGCGCTTTACAATTTATGCCTCACATTCACACACACAATCACACACCGGTGGCGGAGGCTGCCATGCAAGGCACCAACCTGCACACCGGGAGCAATTTGGGGTTCAGTGTCTTGCTCAAGGACACTTTGATGGGGTCAGGAGAAGGTGGGGCTCGAACCGGCAACCCTCTGGTTGCCAAATGATAGCACTGCCTTCTGCACCACCAACTTCCCACAGAAAACTTCCTGTGTGCGATTAAATGGCCCAATTCTTGTGCTTTGACTGGTTCGTTTCCTTGATTGAAAGACTCACCCAACCATTTCACATTAACATCAGTGACACGTGCATGATTATGGGAGGCTGACCAATCAGTATGCAGCAAGAACTCAGTGCTTAAGCGAAATCCGGGTCCTTTTCATTTAAATGGATGATTATCAATGGAATGATCATCAAACCCTGTCATACCTCATAGTGTCCCTTCTGACATGAATTAGGTGGTCACAGAGGTAGGAATAAAACAAGGGGGAAAATACCTTTTTAAATGCACAAATGCAAAACTGACTTTGACAGGGAGGAGAAAAAAGTTCAACTTAAAGCACATGTGTCAGTGTACAGGGGGCTGTCTGGTTAGGATTCTACTCGCAAGAAAGCAAGATGAATTAAAACACAGTCACCAGCAATGAGGAACAGGTGTGATAAAATCCAGTCTCTCTCTCCCGTAAAGGACACCCCCCCACCGCGTGCTTATCACATCTGCATGAAGCTAATTGGGATTTCAGTTATAGAGAAGAATCCGGATCACATCTGGCGCTGATGTTGTTCCACTGTAAGGCATGATTAAATATCTGGACCCTGCTGTCAGCCACAGTTGGGTTGCCATCGGTCGGACAGAGTTTTCGGGCCTTTTCCTGCTCATGTGTTTCCAGTTCCCATCTGGTACACTTCCGTTTTCATTAACATTTCTGAGCCAATTTGCCTTTGCTGTAATTTCTTTATTGTGCTCGTTACTGGCAGGGGACGGGATTGTCCATAGCTTCCGCTCCTGTTAACTTTACCCAAGTATCTGCCGTGTTGTCTGCAATGGGAAACCAGAGACAGGACTCTGGTAAAGGTACCACGAGCTACCAGGAAGTTGGAGACAACATGGGGCTAGATTTTGGGGTATGGGGGGGTGGATCTTGCGTTACCATGGTGATTGATCACCTGCTTTCTTTCTACAGATATTTAATGGGACCCAGCTGGCCCTGATTGGGCCAATTTCCTTGTCAAGGACAAATAGGGTCACTTGTAAGGAATCGGGGGAATTAGGAAGTAGCACTTTGCTTTTTTTCCTGCATCAAATACTTTTTAGTGGGTAGGTTAATAATTTAGATCATAGTCTTTAATGGAGGCCTTTTAGCTTGGTTTTGGTCAATAAAAGTCTTCTTTTATTCAAACACCTCACCCTGCACATCACTCCAGCCCCTGCCTCTGCCTTCCAGCCCACATTCTGTCACATTACACATTGCAGCATAAAGTTACAGACTCGCAGCGTCAGTCTTCCTGTTCATCCATGTAACATGCAGCCATCTGCTTAAACTGTCAAGTTTTTTATTAATTGCAAACAGTGAAAGACACTCTGAATGCACAGTGAGTGTGTGGCTGTTACATTTTCATCACCGTCTTTCATTTGGAATCTCGTCGGCCTTATACATTTCCTACATGTCATCAAACAGGAACGGGTACTAACAGAATCAGGAGATGTGACCTGGAACGACTGTATATCCTACGTTTTAATTATATTCTCAGTAGTTTTGTCATTCTTTCAAAAGCACTTGTTTGCAGTCTTTTTTGTACCGTCATGCGCTTTAACATTTAACATGCTAACTCAGGCTTGTAGAGTCTGAGATGTAACTCTTGGGATTGTTGCAGCTTCTCTTAACATTGGCCTTGGGGTGAAATTGCTGGAATGTCCAGTCCTGGACAGATATAATGTCTTCCAATTACAAATAATCTTTCTCACTGTAGAATGAAGGACTTCAAATAGTTTGGGAAGGCTCATAAGGCCAGTTCCAGAGTGATAGGCAACAACAATTGCTTTTCTAAGATCATTAGTGAAGTCTTTCTTCCTTGGCATTGTGCTAACAAAGACCTGAAGACTCCAAACCAGCAAACTACCAAAGCTTCTGCTTTTATAGAGGTGCTCACACTTGCTGATGATCAGTTAATCAGGTGCATCATCAGCACCTGGTTGCTACTTACCCTCTTAAATCCTATGGAAGAAGTAAGGGTGCACTTAATTTTTCACAAACTGCTTTTGTATTTTGGTATAGTTTTTGGACCTGCTAGAAATCAGGTGTTTTTTTTATTGTGTTCTGACCCATGAAACCTTCGAAGTGAAAGAGTGCTTGCTTTGTTTTTCAGACAATTATACACGGGAAAATAAATAATCACACATTTTGCACAAACACTTTACAATTATGGCTGCATCGCAGTTATCAATTTGGCCCTTTTTGCAGTTTATGAGAATTTGAGTTGCTCTCCATTATCTGTTCAGTGTGAAACCAGGCAAACAGAGAAGAGGCGGACCCTGGCATGTGGGAGAACGAGACTTTAATCATCTTAAATTTAGGGAGTCGGGTACACCAATAGCCAAGGCTAAAATCCAAAAGAGTGGTCATGATGGATGCATCGGGCGTCGAAGAAGTCAGTCCTAAGGAGAATGACAGGATGAGGCAATGCTGATACAGGAGGGACAAGGAGGACAGGTCCGGATAGCAGGGCGAGGAGGGCAGGTCGGGATAGCAGGGCGAGGAGGGCAGGTCGGGATAGCAGGGCAAGGAGGGCAGGTCCGGATAGCAGGGCAAGGAGGGCAGGTCCGGATAGCAGGGCGAGGAGGGCAGGTCGGGATAGCAGGGCGAGGAGGGCAGGTCAGGATAGCAGGGCGAGGAGGGCAGGTCGGGATAGCGGGGCGAGGAGGGCAGGTCCGGATAGTGGGGCGAGGAGGACAGGTCCGGATAGCGGGGCGAGGAGGGCAGGTCCGGATAGCGGGGCGAGGAGGGCAGGTCCGGATAGCGGGGCGAGGAGGGCAGGTCGGATAGCGGGGAGAGGAGGGCAGGTCGGATAGCGGGGAGAGGAGGGCAGGTCGGATAGCGGGGACAGGGGGGCAGGTCGGATAGCGGGGAGAGGAGG
>JABFDZ020000047.1:8114386-8129504 GCA_019775955.2 Pollimyrus isidori
GGTCAGTATCTGTACCCTCCTAGAAATGGACTGTTTACCCCGTCAGATGCAGAGGGTCAGCAGCTGATGGCTGCCACACAATCCGGGATCAATCCAAGCTTATAACAAATTCTGCTAAAAGTAAATGGTACAACAGAATCTTCCTTCATGTCGCCTTCGTGTTTAAACATACGTGTGTCTGGGCAGACCGAGGCGTTCTCTCTTCATCGCGATCTGTGCAATATGCAAAGCCTGAGATATGTGGGCCGTTATCCGTCTTTCTGTCTGATGGATATTGAATGAAATCGTAAATAATGGGCAGAGAAGATAGTGTGGACATTCGAGGGCTTTTTGGGCCTCTACTCTGCATTCAGCCTCATTATAGGAGATACGACCGTCGTGGTTCCCATTGGTGTTGAAGTGCTTTCACCTTCCACTCAGCCCGGCTCGTTCCCCGGTGTATGTTCTGCACTCCAATTCCACGTCGCCCCGGGTCTCAGCACCGGACCTGTCAGCTCCTTCCTCACAACGTTCCCCGACGCTCTCCAGGGCCGTCGGCCACAGGCGATTTAGCCTCGCGTTGCCCGGAAGCCCGTTGGCCCATCAGGACCCTCCAGCGAGACACAACAGGCCGCTCATTATGTAAATGCCGCGTATTAAAATGGGCAGTGATGGATTCATCCTTAAATGGCTTCCCGAGGATTGTTTTTAGTCCGCGTGTCAGGAGCCTTGTGGGTTATTAAGGGCCGAGGGCTTCGCTGTTGTGGATCAGGTTACTCAGAAGCTGGATGAAATGCTGATGCTCGTAGGTAATTATGCAGTTCGTCTCGAGTCCCGAAGAGCGAATATTAAGGGGAAAAATCTGTCTTTCTTTGATCTGTAAGAACTGGCATCTAACTTCATCCCAGAGCATCTAGAAATTTGCACAGTAATAATAAAGAATATTTCTGCAGTTATTTAATTTGCTGAATAAAATGATGCAGGTAGTTCACCATAAATAAAATAAATAAAAATAAGAGATTTTCATTGAAGTTATATTGACTTTAACTTCATCAAAGTAATAATAAATGGCCGTATTTTAGCACTTTTACACATATCTGTATTTAATCATCTATTTTGCTCATTTGTTTATTGTAAAACTAGTTTAACACCTGGCTACACGGCAGAGTCAGAGCCATCGAGGTTTTTAAAGAACGCAAGCATGGTGGTTTATCGATCTCCTCACTGATGCAGCAAAGACTCGTTTTTCTGACAGGAAGGACTATTGGCCGGAGTTCAACAGGAAATATGTGGCACAATCAGTCTTAAGGGATACAAATAATATGATAGATCATTCCTCTGCTCCCCTTTAGTACCCATTAAGCTCCTTATAAGTGCATCCCGATGCATTTTCATCAAGGGCATCTCAGCAATTCCCACACACGTCACTGATCTTGGCTGCAAAGTATCACGTCGACATTTTAGGACGCTGCCTCATTCTGGAAAGCTGTGCTGCATTACTGCTGTTGAAAAGTCACGGTTTTCCTTCATATTCGTGTTTTTGCTCCCTAGCGTCTGTGGCTTCGAATCGGTGTTACGTTCTCCTTGATGTTTTCCTCTGCTACACCCGCGTGGCGGAATTACCCCGACCTCAGCTGAATTGAAAGCCCTCGTCGGCGGGGCTTAACGGGTCCCCTGTCGGCCACGCGGGGGGGCAGAGGGCCGTACGTGCGAGGCGAGCTGGATGAGTGCTGTGTGTCGCCTTGCAGAGAGTTTGGTCGCTGGAAGGTGAACAGCCTGACCCTGGAGAGGCAGGACAGCAATGGCCTGGTACTGCCACTGGATCCCGACTTCGTGCAGAACATCAGGATGCTGGGGCGGAGACCCGACCTCCGGAAGATCACCGAGAGCATCATCCGGAAATACGGCACCCACTTCCTGCTCTCGGCCACCCTGGGAGGTAACCGAGGCGCTTCCAAAGCTTCTAAGCTCATTCCAGTGTAAATCACCCAGGCAAACGGTCCAACTCGAATTTTTTGGCCAAGGAAATATTCAAATCAGAATCACTTGGCGTCAGTTTTGCTGTGTGTTCTCCTCATTTTTTAAAATGGCACAAACGTTTGGACGTTTGATGGCAGGAATCAAAAGGCAGATTTCCAAAATTCACTTAGTCAGGCTCCCTTACGATGTTACTGTTTTGGGAACCAAAACTCGCTCAAATCCTTGTGTAACCCAATAAAAGAACTTTCCGTTAAATTTCCAAAACTCACTCAGTTGGGCTTCCTCATTATGTTACAGTTCTGGGAACCAAAACTCACTCAATCCCCGGGTAAGCCAAAAAAGAACTTTCATTCAATTTCCAAAACACAGAACTTTTCTCAGAGTCGTATCCTGTGGCCTGAGTGAGTTTTGCAGCCGTGCCCTTCGACCCCAGTCCGGCGCCTTGCTCAGGCCATCGTTGAGTCTCTCGTTGGGACGTTGCTCACCACACCTCAGATCATGATGCCTCTGGTTTCCATCTGAACCGGTCACCTCCTGCCTTATGTTACTGCCCAAGTGTTCCTGCTCTGCAATACCAGCTCCTTGCAAAAGGCTGTTTAGTCTAATTTAGGGGGGTGAGCCTCATTAAAGAACTACTCTGCCAATAGCTACTCATTGTGCGACTGGGGTCTATAGTTTAGAAGCGTAGAAACGGCACACGGGCGCGATTTAGCGGACGGGATCTGACTGAACCTGAAGCGGTGCATTGGGAGCCGACGTCATGCACAACCACCCCGCTTTTCCCACTTTTCTTAATGACCTTTTAACGTCGCTCCCCTCTTCACTAAACAGGGGAGGAATCTCTGACGATCTTCGTGGATAAGAGGAAGCTGAGCAAGAGGGCGGAGCTCGGCGAGTCGAACAGCACCACCGTAACCCTGGAAACCCTCCACCAATTGGCTGCTTCCTACTTCATTGACAGGGAGAGCACGCTGAGGAAATTGCACCACATTCAGATTGCATCCACCGCCATCAAGGTAAAAACACACACACACAAGTTTGTAATTATCTGTTTGTGGAGACACTACATTCCTTTCTATGGGGGAAACTATAATGCAATGCAATTTTATTTATATAGCGCATTATCACAACATTACATCGTCTCAACGCGCTTTACATTTCTGCCATGCAAAGACCCCCCCGATGAGTAAGCGAAACGCGACGGCGGCAAGGAAAAACTCCCTAGAAGGAAGAAACCTTGGGAGGAACCAGACCCAAAGGGGGAGCCCATCCTCCTGGGGCCGGCAGAATAGTCAGACGGAACGAGACGGTATAACCTAGCTAATACAGGGGTTGAAACTACGGTCTCTACGTAGTGGCACTCGGTGCTGGCATGGGGTGGTTGATGGCATGGTCCGAGGTGGTATAGCAGCAGGTAGGGAGGTAGAGGCAACGCATGAGCCACTGGCGGGAGGGTAGCTGCCAGAGACTCGAGGCAGTAGCAGGCTCTTCACCTCATACTGTTGGTCTAACTGGGAGTGAGCGACTAGCTGGGATTAGAACTAGGTTTCCTATACGCTAAACTATACAAGTGCGTTTTTAATCTAGACTTGAACAGCGAGAGTGATAATCCCAACATGACGACCTTAACCCCTACACCACCCTAACCTTAACCGTAAGTAACCAAACAATAGAAGACGAGGTTTGGGTAACATTTCAGTAAAAATACTGAACATTATACACATAACACAATATTATGCATTCATAAAGCATTATAAACATGACTATAAATATTTATAAGAAAAGGCATAACACAATATAGCCATGTTTATTATGCATTATTAATGCTCTATGAAGCTCTCATCTGTAATGCACTATAGATACCCTCATAATGCAGTACAAAGCATCCTTAATGCATATACCGACCATTATAATATATTATAGAGGTATTTATAACGCGAGACGAGAGCTTCATTGTAGTTTATGAAGTATAATCAACACTATAATTGCTTATGACTGTGAAATGTAGATGCTGTAATGCTTTATTAATTTTTATACCAGCCGTCTAAATGCATTATGAAGGCATCCATAATGGATTACAGATTCAGTTAAATTCAATTTATTTTTATGTAACACCTTTCATAGTTGCCCCATGGTACTTTATTTTATTTAACCTTTATTTCACTAAGAAGAATTTCTTATTTATATTGATGGCCTGGCAATAGGCAAAAGAACGTTTGGAGGACAAGGGTTGAGGACATAAAGACAGTTAAGCAAATAACAGGAATTCTTTACATGGGTGTGTTGTGATGCATTTCTGCACGATTTATACCGAATCACAGCCTGACAGCTTCAAGTACAATGTTACTGAAGTTTGTACTGAAATTAAGAGCATAGGTTTGGATTCCAGTGTTGGCAGGGACACCTATAGTCAAATCTATGCATTTGATTAAAAATGTTTTTTGTCCTGAGCCGGTGTTAAGCGCTTGAGTATCAGTATCAAAGCAGAGGCCAGCCCTTCTCTGGTCAGCTTGTTATCTTGGGTGGGAGTTCATTTGTAAACTCCAAGTAATTTTTAAAGATTTCTTTATTGCTTACGCTTCATAAAAGAAAATGCATTACTTTTCCATTAGAAGATTATCAGTGTTAATATAAGAAAGCTACAAATCATTCCAATATGTTTATTCCCTGATGCCCGATTGCGGCGACTCTGTTCTGGAATATCTATTCCGATCAGTGCATCGATCAAAGCTGCGATGCGGAGCTCATTTAGCCAGCCGGTAAACATGGGGGCCGATCCATCAGTGTGGAAGAATGTTTCTTTAAAAAACAGCAGCCAAATTACTTTCTAATACACACCAATAAGAAATTGATTTTTCGTGGCGTGTAGAAGGAGGTACTGGAGAATAACGCCGTGTCTCGTTTAAAGTGGCGCCTTAACGGAGTACATTGTATGTAATATAATACGTTTTAATGTTTGACTTTATGGTTCCTTCTTGAGGCAGTGCAACACATCAGCTTCCTGCCGACAGTGGATTAAAGAAGCAGTGAAAATAATGCTTTTTTCTGGATCTGGTGGGTTTTTTTTTTTTTTTTACAAGAAGTTTGGCTGATAGACGCCTTCACGGCATCAGCATTTCGTAATTCAAGGCACGGAGTATTATTTTGAATTCATAAAGGCTAATGTGAGCGCTAAGCATTCCGTCATCATATAGGCAGACAGAATCAGCTCTGCTCCTGTTAACGTGGAGAAAGAAGACATTAAAAAGGCGAAGGGGTACAGCGCTACGATAATTCATCGTATTTCTGTAATTTTTTTAGACGGCTCACCCCATTTGTCAGCTATTTCTGATATGAGGTAGACGTCAGATGCTAATGAATGGAAGAGTTATGGGAGCCGTGTTCTACAGCGCCGATAATAAATGGGGCTTTAGCATAACATGCGACGCGGGCGAAGGCAGACTAAGTGTTCTGGCGGATGCATATAGCAGCTTTTAATGATGATTTACAGCTGCACTGCGGTGGCGCCCATCCATTTACCTGGAATTTTATTGCGCTTAGGAGTCAAAGTCGAAATCCATCACGGGCTCATGAGCTCGGCGTTGGCGGCCGGCGGCCCCTTTGTTTGGATTCAGGGGGGGGGCACGTTCAGTTTTGCCCGCGAGCCCCCGACCTGAGCCCCCGTCGATCTTTCCATCCTGTACTTAAAATCACGACCGGGGGGGGCGCCAATCGACTCCTGCAATGTGAATGTGCAGTGAGACAACTAAGACGAGGCTAATTAGATGGTACAGTTCTTGGACAGATGCCTTCATTCCTTATACCTTCATCAATAACTCAGTGTGGCTTTATTGGAATGTGACATGCGCCCCGAGAGGGGAAACGTGGAGTGTGCAGCCAGGCTACTGTGCCAGCGTCGCGTTTCATTGGACGAGGAGCATTGGTCATGCACTTTGACCTCTCTGGCTCCGCCCCATAATATCTGCAGCAGAAGAGTGAGCATCTGCTAAACATTTTTTTTTTTTGCCATTTCAGTGAAAGTGTATAAAGCAGGATAGCTATTTTAACCGGGATAGCGATCAAGTTACAATAAAAAAAATATATAGACTGTGGCATGAAATCATAATTAATTTATTGAGCAAAGTACTGAGGTCGGGTCCTTTGTGTAATAGGCTTTGTTAGGGAATGGAAAGGTCATAGTGGTATAATTTTTCATCATACAAAAATGTTGCATCATCATAGATAATTAAATATTAGCACAGTATAAGCAAACAGTTAGCCATCCGCACAATGGTAGGTAATCCCACGGTGGACTGAATTAATATAAAATGGCTTAAGTTTAAAATATGCTTTTTTTTCTTTTATGCAAAAAAAAGAACATATTCCTTTTTTTTTCCACGGGACCCTTGTCGCACATCTGGTCTCATTGCCATGCAGATAGACTCATCCTCATATTTGCATTCAACAATTTTTCCCTTTAAGTCGGACATCTGTCTCAGTTAGGAATTAATCTAACGATCCCAGTAGAGGCTTCTTGGATTTTAATTAATTGCATGGAAGCACCAGTAAAAAGGGGATGTATGAGGTAGCAGCGGCTGAGCTGAAAACCAGCCTTTCTCACTTAATGTCTCATTGGGAAGTTACTTCAGCCTTAATATGGTGTAGAAAATTAAATAGATTGCCTCTTAGATCATGGGTAGTGACTGCTCATGTACATTTTAATTATATTCTCTAGATATTGGATTTTTTCCCCCCTCCTCGTCAGCCTGCGGTTGCACTGCACTGATTGAAGAACATTAAAACTCAGGTGTGTCATTCATTCTGCAGAACTATTCGCCGTCCTCCTCTCCAGAGTGACCCTAAAGATGATGTCAAACGCACGGTGAATCTTTTTTTTTTTCTGCGCACAGAGGAACGGAGCGGTCATTGATTTAGAAAGGCAATATGGCTAAATTTATTATCCCTGCAGGAAAATGACAAGGCAAGCCACCATTTTGCCGGGAATCATTTGTAAGTGACAGGGAGCGATGTGCTCGCAGAGAAAATGGCATTTTGTCTTCCGGAATGACATGGAACCTTGATTTACAGTAGCTGTATGTCAGGATTTTATGAGGGACGGCCCAGCGGCGGTTACGAAGACATTAATGCAAAGATAAGCGGCAGAATGGTCCTTTTTTAGACCAGCCTGCCGGGTTAATGTCAGAGGTCGAGCTTTTTTTAATACGAGTGCAGAATGACTTTATTTTTAATCTTTATGTTTCTCTGTTTGGAAACGCTGGCAACTGCCCTCTGGGTATTCCAGGTGTTTAAGAAACAGGGGTGGTGCCAGTGTCTGTACCATACCTTAGCATCTCAATACCAAATGCCCCCCCCCCCCATCACATCACATGGCACGAGGAAGCCAGCCGCTGACCTCAAAAGCTCTTAACCAGATGGGGCCATTTGCTGCGCTGAGATGCGTCCGATATCTCTCTAAAAGCCATTTAACGGAACCGGCCGATCTCATGACAGATGTGGCATTAGGGTTATGGATGAATTAACCATGTGCATAAATAGGGTACCAGGGTACGGATTTTTTGAGGCATCTGCAACACGTTAATGTCTATTAGCTGCTGCCTTGGTGTGGGGTTATTGGTCACTGTGTATGAATTATAATTCACTGTGTTGCTTAATATGTGTATTTTCATGTTTTTCTTGTATAATAGTTACAACACACATGTCAGATTCTCTTCTCTATCTCCCCTTTAGGTTACCGAAACCAGAACGGGTCCACTCGGATGTAGTAACTATGACAACCTGGATTCTGTCAGTTCTGTTCTGGTTCAGAGTCCGGAGAACAAGATCCAGTTGCAAGGTAGACCGTTTGAAATGAGGTCCATGCATCCTTCTGCAGTCGTCTCACATTAAATAAAAGACCAGTTTGATGTTTGAAATGAGGTCCATGCATCCTTCAGCAATCATCTCACATTAAATAAAAGACCAGTTTGATGTTTGAAATGAGGTCCATGCATCATTCTGCAGTCGTCTCACATTAAATAAAAGACCACTTTGATGTTTGAAATGAGGTCCATGTATCCTTCTGCAGTCGTCTCACATTAAATAAAAGACCAGTTTGATGTTTGAAATGAGGTCCATGCATCCTTCAGCAATCATCTCACATTAAATAAAAGACCAGTTTGATGTTTGAAATGAGGTCCATGCATCCTTCTGCAGTCGTCTCACATTAAATAAAAGACCAGTTTGATTTTTGGAACTAATATCATATTCTGGACAAAGCTTCGAGTGTTTGCAACCTTTACTAGAACCATAAATCCAGTTGAGTGTGCAGTTTAGCAGTTTTAATGTCCAGATCTTCACATATTTTTTGAAGGTTGAAAGCCATAAAAACACCTTGAAGCCACAGCCATCAAGCCCCCCCCACACCTCCACACCCCCCGCACTCTAAGATACTGACCCCGGCAGGACAGTGAAACATTGGTTGCAAACAAAAGAGTTTATGTTTTACCGTCCAGGATAAAATAGGGCATTATTGCCGTGCCTTCAGGCTGAGCTGGATGCCCTTGTCCTGCGCGGAGCAGGACTCACCTTCAGCCGGTAATGAGCCAGCGTCGCATGTGGGCTGGCGTAGTTGGCTTCTGACCACTTAATTCCCACCGTGACTTTTCCGTCCTCACAACAAATACCTTGGGCGTAGCCTAAAGTCAGCATTCCCCCTTGAGGGCAAGTTTTAGGAATCTTTGTACTTTAGAACAATCTCATTGCATTAGTTTCCTCGACCTTCACTCTGGAATTTCAGAACAAGAACCCCAACCGAAAGAGAAACAGTCCGATAATGTGGACGTTCCCCCCCCCTCCCCCCCAGAATTGTCTTGAATTCTTGTTTTTACGCGCTAAAGAAAAGGTGCAGAATGATTTCACAGGCCTCCTCCTGGTTCTGGGCAGGCCTGCAGGTGATTCTGCCGGCCTACCTGAGGGGCCGCTTCGTCCAGGCCGCCCTCAGCTACATCGGCTGCAACTCGGAGGGTGAGTTCGTCTGCCGGGGCAGCGACTGCTGGTGCCAGTGCCACGCGGAGTTCCCGCAGTGCAACTGCCCCGAGGTGGACCTGCGCGCCATGGAGAACAACCTGCTGCTGATCAGGGAGGCCTGGATGCTGGCGAACAAGGACTTCGAGGAGTCAGGTGTGACGATGTGCGATCGCTGCGAGGGTTATGATGATGGTGGTGATGATATTACAGGCCGTCCCCGGGTTACCAGTGAGATCTGTTCCCTGAGTCTGTCTTTTGGTTGACTTTGCAGTTAAATTGAAACAATAGCAATAAGAGTAACGATCTGGTACGTAGAAAAATAGCGACATATGTTGCTATGCTACCTCGAGCTAACGAACCTGGAGGCCATGCAATGTTGTCTTGAGCGTCACAAATTAGTGCCGGTGATTATTATTACCAACCATTGTATTTGGCTCAATTTGTTCATACAATAGGCTTTGTGGCAGCTCATTTATAAGTGTGAGTTGTCTGTAAGTCGGACATTCATAGCTGCCTGCATTATTATTATTATATAGTGATATTATATGACAAGGGGCGACATAGTGGCTTATTCCATTTATCCCAGTGACCTTTTTCTCATAATCCTGCCCATATTAAGTCGTTGGAATTTAGATGGATGGATGATTATACGTTTAATCTTAGTAGCCAGTCCTGAACAGGCCCTAAGAAGCCCTTTATTGATTATGTCGATTAAAGATATGAGCCGGATATTTTTTTCATCTTGGAATCTATGACTCATAATCTTTACCAGCCGAAGTAATAACATCTAAATGCTGTAATCACACATCTGCATGGGAAGAAAAATATCTCGGAAATGGTTCCCAGTGTGTTTCCTTAATGGGATTAGGGAGGCATGCTTCCTGATCCAGTTTAAAATACTCTCTGGTTAAACAGACTGCGAGCAGCATCACCAGTGATATTAAAAAAAGGTTCCTGTAATTTACCTCTGCGGGGCGATTAATGCTCCCGTCAAAGTTACTCGGCCTTCCGAGCTGGTGGAACCAGGTCCTGTTTATTACTTTCACTCCGCTTCACTTTAAACGGCTGCCGTATACGGTCGAGGGGCCCTGGCCGTTTACCGAGGCTGGCAGTAGCCATTTTGTGGCGCGCTACCAACAAACCGATCGGGATGGAATGTTTTTGTGGCCTCAAAGCAGATGTTTAGTTACAAAATGCAGAGCAATCTATGGATCCCTTTTCATTCAGGGGTCACTTTAATGAAAGCAGGCCAGCCAGCGGCAGATGTGACTGTTCTTATAACAAATAAATAAATGTAGCATAACAGTGTCCCGAACTGGGTTTGTCGGATGTCCGTTTTCAAGAATTACTTATGCCCGGTTCTGCTCTCCATGGCCACTGAAGAGGTATTTATTTGGACAAAAAATCCAGTCTGGCATGACCAAGCCTCTGGCGCTCGCCAGTGTTATGGAGCAGAATCTATTATTTTGCTTTCCCCCGCGTGGGAAATGGGGATCTGGGCATTCTTTAAATTTGGACCATTAATTACAAACGTAGTGATAACACATGTGACCCTAAGCAGAGTATGAGGCTAGTGATGGATGGAGATAGCAGGGAACCAGAGTGTAGCAGCCATGTTCAGGCTCCAAGCGTGAGCAGCAGTAAACCGTCACGCCCGTGTTTCCCCTCAGACGAGTTCCAGTTCTTCGTCAGCAGGCTGCCGACGTCCTACGCCCTGAACGCCTCGGCCATCCAGTACTTCTGGAAGACGGACGCCACCATTCAGCAGCGCTATAGGCAGCTAGAGACCAGCGCCGGCCTGCTCCTCAGCAAGGCCCGCAGGACCGTCAACAAGATCTTCGCCCTGAGCAAGAGGTGCCGCACGCAGCCGAAAATAATAGTGCAGAAAGAGAGGTGAGGGAACGTTCCGGGCCTCCCGTCGAGGCGGCCGTTCCGGAATCTCTCGCGGCAATTATGCAAATGAGACGAGTACGCTAAAAGACGTTAACGCGGCACTGGAAAGTAATAACGTTGCTGAAAAAACAGCTGATGCTATGAGTACGACATTCGTCTTTTCTCCAGCGCCCGGTCGGAAACGATGAGGACGGCATTTTAACAACCGTCCAGCAGCAGAATGATCTCGTTAGCAGGGCTGGGTGATTAAAACAATGTGTGCGAAGCTGCCTCTACTTCAAGTCCTGACGGAAACTATACAGGCCTCGGTGTCTGATCGATTGTTTCTGTCAGCCATTCAGTTTCGGTAAAAGTTTCCAAACAGGAAATGACTGTAGTGGCGCGATACATTAGTGCATTTATATCTATGCACTGTCAGATATTATTTTTGCACTGAAACTACTAGAATCCAATTACACAACCTTTATTGCGCTAACACCGTTCGCATAAAGCTACAAAAATGGTTGTCAGATAAGTAGATTCTACATCACAGATATTGCTTTTGTTGTACAGGATGCGCATTGTTTCATTCCTCCTCCTTTTACACCGATCCGTTTTATTATGGCCCAATCGGATTTTTGTCGTTGTCCAATAGTCATAATTCACGACATAGTAGGTAATACGCGCACGACATAGTAGGTAATACGCGACAAACGAACGCATTTGGATTCCTCGGATGCTTCCCCCCAGCCGACCCCCCTGGATTGCATCTCTGTGAAAATTGCTGCAGAAATCTAATCCATTACCACCCACCTGCTAACTTCCCCTCTCCCTGGGAGCCCACCGCCCATGAATATTTACATATTCCTTTGGCTCAGCTCCTGGTGGACAAGCGAACGGTTTCCTCACAGAATAGGGAAAAAAAAATGTTGTAGGTGGTGGAATAGACATCTGCCTACCTGCCCGACTGATTATCCTCGCGGCTCTGAACATATTCTGTGGTGCTAATGATGAAAGCAATTTGACACAGAAAAAAGGATCTTTTAGTGAAACTTTCTGACTCATAAAGAAAACCGTTGTTTAACAGTGCAGTGACTTGCTTTATACTTCGGTTCTATATGTTAGGGATTCTCTTTTCAGCCACGTGAACCTAGAAACACAAAACACTTTCTCCCTTTCGAAATTACTTTTCCTTTGTGACCCACCAGAGCATTGAAAATGTTGCCTTGGGAGATTATTGAGCTCAAGTTGAAGGCCCTCAAGAAAACAATGGTGTTTTTACAAGAATAATCTCACGACGAGGCTGCATTTATAGATGCAACGTGAAAAATTCACAAGCAAAAGGTCTGGCTGGTGCACTATTTAGGACGAATGGTGTAACACTGAATATCTGAGACACCTTTATGGGGAGGCACTTATGTTTTGTAGATCAATTGCTCCCATGTGGTGAAATGTAAAGGTTGGGCGTTCTAAAGTGCCCCCCACTGTCACATAAAGATTAAAGACCTAGAAAATTATGTAGGGAGATTTATAGTTTATGTGGCTGTAAATAACTGCCGGGTCTCGTTCGTGTGTTTTTCTGTTTCTATTAGGTCTCTCAACTACTGGCTCAATTTTATCCTGTCCATCATGTACTGCAGTGAGAATAATCACATCGGGATCTATATAGAAGAGACACGAAATTGCCTTTGTCCCTATGAGCACCTGACTTGTCAAGGAGTCATTCCCTGCTCGGTCGGGGACGGGCCCAGTTGTGGCTCCTGTGCTTCGGAGAATCGAACAAGGTGCGCGAGTTGCAACCCAGGCTACATGCTGAGCCAGGGGAGCTGTCGGCACGCCGTGCCCGACTCCACAGACCACTACATCGGCTTCGAGACGGACCTGCAGGACCTGGAGATGAGGTACCTTCTGCAGAAGCGCGACAGCCGCCTTGTGGTGCACGCCATCTTCATCAGCAACGACATGCGGCTGAACCACTGGTTCGACCCGTCCTGGAGAAAGAGGATGCTGCTCACGCTCAAAAGCAACAAGTATAAATCGAATCACGTCCACATGCTCCTTGGAATTTCCCTCCAGATTTGCCTTACTAAAAACAGCACCTTAGAGCCGCTGCTCTCGGTTTATATTAACCCGTTCGGTGGGAGCCATTCGGAGAGCTGGATCATGCCCATCAATCAGAACAGTTACCCAGACTGGGAGAGGACTAAGCTAGACATACCTCTAGATTGCTACAACTGGACGTTGACTTTAGGCAACAAATGGAAAAGCTTTTTTGAGACGGTTCACTTCTACCTACGGAGCCGCATAAAGACGACGTCGGCCCAAGGAAACGTGACCAGCTATTACGAACCGCTAGAGGCCATGGAGTCGTCTCAGAACTTGGGCTACATGAAAATAAACGGTATGCAGTTGTTCGGCTACAGTATGCACTTTGACCAGGAGGCCATTCAGGACCTGATCCTGCAGCTGGACTATCCGTACACTCAGGGCTCCCAGGACACCGCTCTGCTTCAGCTGGTCGAGATCCGAGACCGCGTCAACCGGCTGTCGCCGCCGGGGCCGCAGCGGCTCGACTTGTTCTCCTGCCTGCTCCGACACCGGCTCAAGCTCTCGGCTTCAGAGGTGGCCCGGATATTAGCCGCCTTGCAGTCATTTAGCGCCAAGCAGCCACACTCGATGGAATACGACACGACCAAGCTATGTAGCTAACAAGGCGGTGTGGAAGCCCACGGCGGCCATCGGTCTTAAGACACTGTACAGCATACGGGGCTCATTACACCTGCATCGTTGAGTAAGGAATTGCAATATATTCATGGTGGAGGGCTCGCTCCAACGTTCTAGGCTAACGTCAGTCTCGAGACAGCAGAGGTACAATAAGGACTCACTGCCTTTACATTTGATACATGTTACAACAATTTGGGATGTTTCGGAAATAGTGACAACGACCATAATAATAATGACGTGGTTTTGCCTGGAAATTCACATCGAAGTGATATAATTTCCATGCTCAATGACTTGAGAAATCTGTGTAAGAAACGCAACAATTGGCCCGGGAGTTTTTTATGCCTTTGTTATAATTTAAATCCTAACTCGGCATGATCCTTCTATGCTTCTTACTTAATACGCTGTACTGAATCTGCAACCTCTCTGTTGTGATCAGGGCCTCAAATGACCTTTTATTTAATTGTATTTAGTATTCACTAATATCCGTATCTATAGTTCCTGTTTCCTGTTGTTGTTTGTTATGAATATTTTTATAAGTATTTGTAAACAAATCAACGAAGTATTCAAGAGACGAGCACCTGTTCAGCAAATGTTCCTGCAATATTTGCTGTGGCTGTTTTTCTTTTATACAGTTTGATGTTTGTGATGGATTAAAAATGAGGTCAAAATTAACTACATATTCAATTTGTTAATATTCAAATAAAAGTCGTTTTAAGTGCGTTCTGTAAATTAAAGAACTACGTTTTTGTAAATCAGATATATGCTCTTTGATCTTTCACAGGTCAGAAATGAGTCTTAAGCATTTTTAATGATCACTTCACATAATTTTTTATGAAGTTACAGCATAAGGAATTCCATAAAATACTTTAATTTCATAATTCATTTAGTGATTTAATTCTTTAGCGAGTCGTTTAAACTGAACTTCAACTTAAAAATTGCAGATTCAGCTTTTGTAGACTATAAAGTAAATACAATGGTTTTAGTATTATGTTTTATTCAACAACTATGGGAAAGGTGCTCAGTTATAAGGGATTATGGGATATTCTAGCCTTTGCTTGGTGTGGCTTGAATTATTTTGCAGTCCATAATTCAAGTTGCCGTCCCCAGAAGTTTCATTATACGGAAAAAATGAAATTTTATCTGACCACATTCATTATAATTTGAGCATCTGTTGCTCAGCTGAAATTGCCCCCGAGAAATACTGCTTTTGTGTGAGAAAGCCAGTTGTCACCCTCGTTTGTATGCGGTGGTGAGGGGCCTGCACTTCCTCCTAGCGCCCGCACGGGTGGAGAAGCTGCTCCGCTCAGCAGTGTTCAGCAACATAAGCGCGCTACAAATCAGTAATGTTCAACGGGGAACATCGGCCTCGGAAATGGGCGACAAAGCAAAGCCTGCTGCGAAATGTTGAGAAAAGCGTGGCCTATTTACGCTGGTTGTTCATCTGAACATAGTAATGGAGTAACTGATTTGGTGTATTATACTTACAGGACTGTCACAGAAAATTAGAATATTGTGATAAAGTTCTTTATTGTCCGTAATGCAATTAAAAAAACAAAAA
>JABFDZ020000047.1:8214839-8225397 GCA_019775955.2 Pollimyrus isidori
TTACATTCATTGATTTTCAAATGTAGTGTAAATTTTTATTTATAGACTTATTTTACACAAATAGTAGTGGAATGGTGCAATTATATATTTTTTCCCCCTTCAAGAATGCAGTTATACTGCAGTGTAATTTTGTTTTTTTTTTCCAAACTTGCATACTTCATGAGCCACTGCCGGCTAATGTAGAATATCTTGCAACGATGTTCCAGACTTTGAAGTTTGTTTAGAGGATCTTTTTTTCATCAGCCAGAAAAATTCTTTTCAGAAGTCATACATAATATTTCATTTTTATTCTTTTCCGTAACCGAGAAAATAAATAAACAGAATATGTAGTCTTAAACTGCTTTCTTGGAAAATACACGTTTTTTCACTGCCAGTGGAGTCTTATTTTAAAAGTCGGTGCTCAGACACATGAATTTATTAAGTTCTAGGAAACGCCAAAGAGCTGTTTGGATTACAGTAGCGACAGTGTGTCACTGCATCTCCCCTAAGGCAGGACAGCTGAACTGAGCTGGCCAGCCGCACAGAGACTTTAAGTGGAACAGTTTGTCACGTCCTGCTCCCGCCAAGATTAATGAGTCCTGACTGATTTCTGCATGTCAGAGAGGGAGAATGTATTTTCCATATGGTCTCCTTCACAGATGGGCTGGCCACTTTCAGGAGCTTCCTGAGGTCTGAGTTCAGCGAGGAGAACATTGAGTTCTGGGTGGCTTGCGAGGACTTCAAGAAGACCAAGTCCCCAGTGAAAATGGCAATTAAGGCCAAGAGGATCTATGAGGAGTTCATTCAGACTGAGGCTCCCAGAGAGGTTTGAGTTTTTCTCAGCCCAGATTGTTTGCATGCTGAGCTGACAGCTTCGAACACCATGATTGATGACCACCATGTGAATAATGCTCAACGGTTTGTAATGAAAACTAGTAAAAGGCCGAGAGACAGATGTCAGACAGATGTCCCTAAATGCCAAGGGGGAGAGGGGTGTGGCTCAGCACGTTCTTTTCCAGAAGTTCACCAGTTAATATCCCGTGGTTGACAAATTGGTTACACCATTGGTCCTTGAAGAAGGCGCTTAACACCAATCGCTGTAGGCCAACAGTCACCAACTTTCTTTACAATGAGGCCTAGTTTACTGAAAGAAAACAATCTGGGGTGTGACCGAGTCGCACCGGTATGTTATCGGGTCCGGGGAGTGGGCAAAGCTGAGGGTCTGATTGTCACGATCAACTGGGAGTGTCTTTAAGATCCATCTGTTTTTCGCGGTTGGTCGGCTGTATCAGTATCAGGGCTCGTTCTTATCCCAAGCAAGAGTAGCAATGCAGAGCGGTCAACTGTATGTCCTTCCCACGATGATGGAATTCAACTGTGGTAAATGTGAGGAAATATTTTCACAGGTCAATGAAAACCTTATAAACGCGAAATCTGCTGGTTGTGCCTTTTTATAGTAGATTCATTCTTTGCACCAGAGAAGTAAGAGAACTTTTCTAAGAGACAAAGGGAACTTTGACGCAGGTTCTTCACTGACTATGCTTGTCTTCCTACTGTGTGTCTCACATGTGCAGGTGAACATTGACCATTTCACCAAGGCTGTGACTCTGAGGAACCTGGTGGAGATCTCCCCCAACACCTTCGACTTGGCCCAGAAGCGTGTCTATGCCCTCATGGAGAGGGATTCCTTTGGCAGGTTTCTGAGATCCCACCAGTACCAGGAACTGATCAAGTAATCGCTGAAGACATCGCAAGTGATGCCCTGTGGTCAAGTTGAACACCGAGTGCTAAAACCTCTACGACAAAATTCGAATTTGAATTTAAGAAGCATCAAAAAAGCACCAATTATTTAATTGAAGCTCAGAAAATATTTCATTAATTAAATAATTCATAAATTCACAAACTACAAAATACATTTAAATTCCTCCTTAAACACCAAAAAGTTCCTTAACATTTAAAAATTTCACCTGAATGGATAAAAATAAACCAACAAATAAAAATAAAGGGATACCAAGTATGTAGGAAGTATGGAGGACTAACATCAGCTCTGAGCATTTATCTACATTATGTAGGACTAACATCAGCTCTGAGCATTTATCTACATTATAGCCCGTAGGTTTATATGCAATTAAACAAAAATTTGAAACTTTTCTTATCTGTTCCATGTCCTGAATTTCCAGGTTCAATATTGTAGACTCAAGCAATAGTTCTCCCAAGTAAACTACTTTTTTATCTTAGATGCTAGAAGCTTCATATAGCACAATCAGCCTTGTAGGACCAAGTGCATGTTAACATTGTGCAATGACAAAGTACTTTGAGTGAATTATAACCAAAAAATCGGGTTCAGGTACAGGTTCAGCACACAGGTTTATTTTTGTTGAGACTTGATGCTTTTTGCCAAAAAATAAAAAAAAACAAAACAAACAAACAAAGTTAGTCATGGCCGTTCTAACCCCATATGCTTTTTGTTAAATCCAGCTGGGCGCAGATAAAAAGGCAAACTAATTTGTTATGACTGCATTCAGAGCTCGCAGAAACGCAATCACATGTTCTTGCATCATTTGCTCTGAAAACGAAGACATGAATTTGAATTTGTTCACATCAAAAGCTCAAGGGAGCATTTCTATCAAGGGCATAGATTTCGGTCTCAACTATAAGGACGTGTCCCTAACAATATTGTGGGAGTACCATGTGTTCTCTGGGGAGTGAGGGCTCAGGGCTGATCTGGTCCCTTCCGATGTTTCAACCAAACCTGCGCCCAGGGCCAGCTATGAGGTCACCAAGGTTCGAACCTCGGTAATTTTTTAGGAGCTAAAATGATCATTTGAAGCTAAATATTCACCTAAATAAAAAATTTGGCTCACTAACGTTTCACATAACTAATTAATTTAAGAAACAGCTTTAAAAAGGGACAGTATCACTATTTTCAAACGCTGGCTACAGCCGTGACGGTGCCCTTGCTTGTTGGACTTAAAAACTCACCCTAAAAGTAAACTTGTGCTTGGATGTTTGTCACAAGTACAGTGGAGTACTGAACTAATGCTTTGTTCAATTGTAACTATGTCAGTGTAAGTTGTTACGGTGGAAATCACAAAGAGTGGATCTCAGTAAAAAGTTTGAACAGTGTTTCAGAGAGAAGTTAAAACCATTATGATTAGCTGCATATTTGGGGATGTCAGCGTAACCCCTCTACAGTAAAAGAGTACTGAGGACTTGGTGGGTTAAGAGTTCAGTAAGAAACATCATACATTTTAATGCATGTGTTCAGATGCTAATTAAATTAATTCAACATTCAAATGAAGTATATTGTTCATCTTTTTACCACACATATACTGTCACTATGCAAAGCCTAATTTTATTAGCATAGTTATTTTCATAATATCATAATGCACCTATATAATATTTGCATTTAATATTGCACAATATTACTCTAGTAACCATCATTACTCTGGAGGAAATTGTATTATCTCCATATATTGCACTTTTATTACAGATAATTGCAGCTAATTATCGTGTGTGTCTAGCTGTATTCTATCGAAAACGATGTTGTGGTTCTCTGTCCTACCTGTTGTCATGCAGTACAATGCTGTTATTGTTACATTTTCACCATAAGGTTTACAGCCTTGTATAGTACTCAGAGGTTTAGCACTGTGCTAAGTCCTTATCTTAAATCCTCGTCTTAAATCCTCGTCTTAAGTCCTTATCTTACCCAAAGATAATTAGAAGCCACTGCAGGTCAGAGCAAGGATGGAGGTCTTTTGTCTTTATTCAAACTTTCTGCTTTGAATTTTGCAACTTTTCTCCATCCGAAAACAAAAGAAAATAAATGAAGCTTTTACTTCCCTGCAGCATGAGAAATCTGCTGCTCAATAGCGTTACTCACAGATCTTCACATTTTTTAATTAATACAATTCAATTTTTAAAAATGCAACCTCATTCATAAGGACTTATTACCAGTGCAAAAATGACATATATTCAGCATATATATAAATATATATATGTGCATGTATTTCCTGTAGTTCACAATATAAAGATGAATTAATACATGAAATTCTTCAAGATGTATTTATTGTTTTTTATGTAAATATGGTCAGATGTAGCACTTAAGTTCTTTTTACCGATGCAGTTCTGATTTAGAATTGTTCCCAGGAAACAGAAATGAAGAACGAGGCATTTTATATATATACACATATATATATATATACACACACACAAAAATATATATATATTTAAGCTGTCATAAAGAAAATGATTTGGATAATCCTCTTTTGTTGTGTGAAGGTGATTTCTGTTCATTTCCCTCAAAACGATATTGTTCTTCAAAATGATTTAATATTCTGAAAAAAACAATGATCAATAAGTTTTGACGTCAGGCCGTGTAGTTCCCTGAATTCCCCCTAGGGTCACTGCAACCCTGTATTATGATGGATGGATGGATGGATGGATGGATGGATGGATGGATCGATCGATGGGTGGATGGGAATTTAAATAGTCCTCTTCCAGTGTCTCTACTTCCACCATATCAGAGGTTAGGGCAGCAGTGGCCAATCTTACCCGCAAAGGTGTGTACGCAGGTTTTTGGGGTAACCTTTAGGTCAGCTGTTCAAACCCAGATGTAAGAACTCCTCATCCAATCAGTCCACTAGCTAGTAATATAATTAGGGAGCTGCAACGAAAACCTGCAGACACAGCGGCCCTTTGCGAATAAGATGGGTTAGAGGAAATTTACGTTGTGCTTCCACAGCACAAAGGCAGTTTGGTGGAGCCAGATCCAATGAAAGCTCACAGATGAGTGTGGAAATGAAAGGAGCATCTCGCCAACATAAACACATACTGGGATGCACTTGCATACATGTGCTACAGATCAATCACTGGGACCATCTCCAGAGGTCAAGGCAACACACGGAGCAAAAGGAATTTTGCGGATTTTCATTCACTGCTGTTACACAAAGATACTGGCCCGCTAGATTTATTTGACCTTTAATTCATGGGTTTTAATAATCATATTTTTTTTTTCTTTAAATATTAACAAAGTTCCAAAACGAAACATTTCTGAAACATTTCTAAGTTTTCCCTTAACTTTGGGTTGAGCATTGGGGTGATTGAGGTCTCCACCCATTAAAGGGGGTCCAAGGGCCTGTATTGGCTGGATTTCATTACAGGGGGAGGGGGGTTACAATGCACCCATCCCCCTCATAATTTACACCCAGGGTTAAACGCATAATCAGTGGTACCTCTGTATTCAAACTCATTAGAAGTTAACCAATCAATTAAAAAACAAATTACCTAGAACTCGATCTGAATCTCAGAAGTCGAACCGTGAACGCTGACCTAAAATAACTTGTATGGCGGGGAAATGAGTCACGCTGCACGTCTCTCAACAGAAACAAAAGGTAATGCTTCAGTCTCAGCCTCGCATTCGCTGTGATATCATTGTTTGTTGGTGATAGTGCTTTTTTATTGAAATTATCAGGTAATACACTGGACTTTATATCATTTTGGTAGTCATTGCAGAAGTTTTTTGGGGCTGGGAACCAATTAATTGGTTCTTCATTATTTCTTATGGAGAAAATTCGATCAGAACTCAAACTTTTTAGGATTCAAATCTGAGTTCTGAACGGACTAAGTTCGAGTTCTGAGGTACCATTGTATATAGCAAAACAAAAACAAACAAAAAAAAAACACCCAAAGGTACCAATCAAGACACATCTGCCCGTAAATACAAACTATTCTGTGTCATTCAAGCCAAATCTTATGTTACTGGGCAGCCACTATAGATTTCACTGCAGCTGAACATCAAAAACTTTTTTTTCTTCTCCTTACAACAAATTGTCAAGCTGGCTTCTTTTTTTGTACCTGGATAAAATGTGGATATAATTATTTCATCGCCATGCCGACCATCGGCGAGTCTAGGAGTGAGTGGAAGTCAGCTGAGGTAACTAAAGGAGAGATTAGCACCGAGCGCGATTGTCCCTCCGGGCCTCTTTCAAAGCGGAGGCTAGCGCCCTCCGCACTCCTGCTAGCGCCATCCGCACTCCTGTTAGCGCCCTCCACACTCCTGCTAGCGCCCTCCACACTCCTGCTAGTGCCATCCGCACTCCTGTTAGCGCCCTCCACACTCCAGCTAGCACCCTCCGCACTCCAGCTAGCACCCTCCGCACTCCTGTTAGCGCCCTCTGCACTCCTGTTAGCGCCCTCCGCATTCCTGTTAGCGCCCTCCGCATTCCTGTTAGCGCCCTCCGCACTCCTGTTAGCGCCCTCCGCATTCCTGTTAGCGCCCTCCGCACTCCTGTTAGCGCACTCCAGCTAGCGCCCTTCGCACTCCAGCTAGCGCACTCCAGCTAGCGCCCTCCGCACTCCAGCCAGTGCCCTCCACACTCCAGCTAGTGCCCTCCGCACTCCAGCTAGCACACTTCAGCTAGTGCCCTCCGCACTCCAGCTAGCGCCCTCCGCACTCCAGCTAGCACACTCCAGCTAGCGCACCCCAGCTAGTACCCTCCGCACTCCAGCTAGCACCCTCCGCACTCCTGTTAGCGCCCTCCGCACTCCAGCTAGGGCCTTCCGCACTCCAGCTAGCGCACTCCAGCTAGCGCACTCCGCACTCCTGTTAACGCCCTCTGCACTCCAGCTAGCGCCCCCTTCCATACTCCTGCTTCATGTATGATTTATGTGCGGGTGAGTTAGCCGCACCACACAGGGACAGACGTGCTCTCTGAAGCCTTATGCAGGAGATACCAGGTCAGACTACATACTGTAGTCTGTGATAGTCTTATTCTGGTTATTTGTATATTTTGGTTTAGAATGTCTCGGTTTTGGGTTTTTTTTGTACTGTCCTTGCATGACTTTTTGTTGTGTTTTATGTGCTACTCTGCAGTCAGAAATTTATGCTTGACTTCCATAAAGTCTATCTCTCTATCTGTGTCTCTCTCTCGCTCTGTTGATCTATCCATCTAACCTATTTTTTCCCTTTCTCCCATAAGCTTGTTTTCCTATGGTCCATAAATCCAGCCAGAACGTTCCTTTACAAATATCCCTACAAGGAATTAAAAGAGTTGGACAATAAATAAAATGTCAGGAAAAAATTAATAGTCCGTCAGTAGCTTCCACCGTAGGGTCACGTGTCTGTTTATCTGTAATCATTTATTTAATTCCTGGAAACTAAACTTTGACTCTGAGTGTCTGAACCAAACCATCCGTTTGCCATTTCACAAATAGATTTCCAGCCAACATTATTAATTGTGATAATAGGCTGAGTTTGGTTAGTAAAGTCGTTTCTCACAGTAGGACAGTGAGCACCAGAGGACACAAGTTGTTAGCTGCTTGTACTAAAGGCCCAGATGCAAAATTATTCCGGAATCAGAACGCACTGTTCTGACACTGAGATATGGAAGGCAGATATTAGCAGAAGCTGTTTATGTGGGAAATGGCTGCGGTTTTCTTGATAATGTAAGAGAAGCTCTTAAATTAAACCTTTAAAAACGTTCAAGTCCTTCCTACATGGACCAGTGGCTGCTGTAATGACACGTGAAATACTGCAGCTCGGGTCTTTAACTGACGCTCTAAAAATAGCCACTTTTTAAGCTTTCAGATTGTTCTCAAAGGTGGACATAGATGGGTGTCTGTTCTGCACGTAAGGCAGACATCTTGCAAATGCGAGGCCTCTGTGATTTAAGCCTCTTGGCCAATGTAGAGATGAAAGGCATGAGTTGGTGGAGATGTGATTAGGCGTGAAACTGTAGCCAGTCTACATATGTGTATTTCTGGTTGTATACAATGTGGTGCAGTTTGGGGGGACCCAAAGCAGGCCTACACCCCCCGCCCTTTCTGGTCTTATTAGTGTTATAACACCCCCCTCAATCCTTTCAACCAATGAGCCGAAAGTTAACGTGCTACAAAATAAATTTGGCCTTGTTTATTGTCTCTCCTTCCTCCCTCCCTCCACCCAAGCCCAGCTCCAGAGCAGATGGAACCATCAGCAAACATACAAACGCAACCTGCTAATCGGACCTAAAGTGCACCACATTCCAGCAGGACGTCTAGGTCCAGTAGGAACCAAGGAGGCTAAATGCGAAACTCATGATGTGATTCCCTTTAGACATGCTGGGAGGTTAGACACCCCTGGGAGGTAGCGAAAACGTGGGCTGCCTGTGGGTGCCTAAGGACTGGATTGTGAAACACTGCTGTACCGGAGTAGCAGTTATGGAAGATGAATGAATGAATGAATGAATGATTTCAGTGGAAAGGAATGTGAAAAGCAAAATGCATTGCAAGACAAACTAAACATAGCTGTGAAACTTTATTCAGCTCACCTTACGTTAAAGTACTTACATTACATACTGTATAGTGTTCTAAAGTCAGTACAGTTAATAATGCAAGTAGGGTTACAGTGAAATTACAGTCAAACAGCTCGTGGTTAGAAGTACAAGATGGCAATTACCAAATAAGAAGTGAATAGAAGTAGGAACAAAGTCGGTGTGTTTTCAGAGTGTTTATGGTCTCATGACGATACAAATACTGTATCAAATTACTCACGGTTAACAGTACAATGCCTAGCTTGTGGCACTGAATTACGGAAATACAATTACAATACAATGTGAATTTCCTAAAGTTTTAAGATTTTTAAAACCTATTATTTCCCTAAGACATAAAATCAATGCTAAATTAAATTTTCCCCTAACAACAAATACATTTTCCTTATTGTATTTCAAGCATCTTTGTTTTCATAAATTGCAAATAAATATCAGGAGAAGTGTCTCATAATAAAGTAAATTCTTCAGCTTTGGTTTGTGCTTTAAGCAGAGGTGGAAAGTTCAGGTCCATAACGTACAAATCCAGACCAAGGTTTTGTTTTAAACAACCTAACCCATGTGACTGTAAGTCTATACTCAACTGACCAATCAGAATGAAGCATTCCAGAGAGCCGTGTAATAAGTGACTGTAAGTCTATACTCAACTAACCAATCAGAATCAAGCATTCAAGAGAGCCATGTAATAAGTGACTGTAAGTCTTATCTCAACTGCTTGGTTGAAACAAAACCTTGTTTTTGTACTTTATGGACCTGAACTTTCCACCTCTGGTTTTAAGGTGTTTTATTGAATCAATGAGGTCAATTTATCTTTTATATTATACTGACAGTATATTCATATTATAAATTTATATTAATGCTTTCAGTTCTCCCTCACACATTTGAATTTTAATGTTTGTTTTTAACTTTGCTCTCTGAACTTTCTTAAAATAGCTTCCATGTCATGTTCTTCTAAAAAAAAAAAAAAAACTTGCGTTCCTGACATTAGCACTCAGAATAATTTACCCCTTCAGTTCTTTTTTTGCATTTTTTACACCTCAGTCTACCTTTGCTGCAACCTTATCCCATGACAATATATGGAGCGCCAATCCATCACACAGCATATGGAGACTTCATTTCCCTAAACTGGTTTATTTCGAATGGACAATCAAATCATAAGGCCTGTTAGTTTAGTGGCCTGAAGATCTTTCAAGAATAAATATATTCAATGGCCATTAATCCACGATGGCGGCTGAATCAGTGGTGTTTCTCCTTCCTCTTTTCATTATACCACAAATATTCTCAGGTTGCTGCAAGATATTTAAGAAGAGCTTGGATTTTAAGAAACGTCTATAGGAGTCCTTCTCCATCAGCAGGAAGATCTTCCTCTGTGCCTCGTCAAAGTTAGTTGGGTTGATGTTCGCAAGGTTCCTTCGGGTCCCTTCCTTAGTAGTGGAATCGAGGTTGACCTGAAAATGTGACAGAGCCTTCATGGTCAGTTTTGGGAATTGTTAGCACTGTACATGGCATTTGTAATTATAGAACCCAATTTCAAATGATGGTGCTGGTAGAGATTTAGCCCCCCATGACAGCATATTATTTTGGGTCCCCAATGCTCATGCACCATCCAAAAATGTTCCAACTTTTTATGACCCCTGTCACTCAGGGAAATACCCCTGAACCCCCCCCCCCTTACAATGCCCCTGGTTCTGCACCTCTTTGGGAGATTCCACTTCCACAAACATATCAAATATCTCTCTGGCTTTGGTGGCAAGCTTCTCCGGCGGTGTGGTCCTCTTGTAGTCCTCACAGGCCATCCAGAACTCAAGGTTCTCCTGGCTGAATTCGGTCCTCAGGAACGTTTCGAAGGTCACCAAACCAACTGCATAGGATAATATCAGGTCGGATTTAAAGTTCTGGGCATCCATTTTGTGGCTGGTGCAAAACAATGATGGTAAATCTATAACCAGGTGTGGTGACATAGTGATGGTGCAAGATGTGGATCATTAGGGTGCATGTCAGGTACCCCATCAGCCTGATCAGGATTAACTTTATTGGAGATGGATGGATGGATGGATGGATGGATGGAAGGATGGATGGATGGATGGATAGATACATCTGTACGGAAAATTCGAAATACATCCTGGACCTAAATTGATGTTTGTAAGGCATATCAGGTCAGGAAGCTCTTGTGTTGGAATCAAGCTGATTTGCAATCCGTCATATTTAGTTTGGACTGAGAGCAAATGGTTAGAGTGCAGAAGTCAGGGAGGGGGGGTGTGTGTGTGTGTGTG
>JABFDZ020000047.1:8390919-8404904 GCA_019775955.2 Pollimyrus isidori
GCATAAAATTGTAAAGCGCTTTGAGTACTCGGAAGAGTAGAAAAGCGCTATATAAATGCAGTCCATTTACCATTTAAAGTGACTGGAATGCAGCGTGAAAGCTTAGCAAGTGAGGCAGGAAAACCTATAAGAGCATACCTAGAGAACAAACCCTTAAGGAAAGCTCTGATGTCCACCTGAGGGTTTGGCATGATCCCAGCATTGAGGTAGACGTAGTCCAGTCTTTTATATCTGGGCAGTGTAAAATGACCCTGGTTTTAGGTATTGGTATGTGACACCACACAGAAACAACACGTATATTCAAGTTTGGAAACAGGATTGCTGCACCTCGTCTTGACCTCCTGAGCAGCTCTGAGGACGGAGCTGATGTCGCCGACGTCAAGACGTATCAGGTTGATGTGGGCATCGCTGTGGGACGCCAGCAGGGCGGATCGGGCTGCCTCCGCCCGCTGCATGTTCCTGCAGGCTAAGCACAGACTGACCTGGCTGTCCAGAGACAGCAGGCGCTCGCACAGGGCAAGGCCAATGCCACTGCACACCGCGACAACACATGCGAATGATAAACATCTGTGCCGTGTGCAACACTGTAACTCTTAGTCATTAGCAATCGCAGCTAAATCGCGCTTGTATTTAAGATTGACATCCATCCATTCAATTCCTACACGCGCTTGTTCAGTGCAGTCAAACTAAAACCAAGGAGGGAATTACTACTGAAAAAACTAACGAAAGATACTCAGAAACTGGCTTAACCTAAAACGGACAAATACCGGAATCGCAATCTTTTTTACACACAAGAATGTACTTAAATTATTCAAAACCTTTCAAGTAAACCCGATGTTTAGTTTTAAGCTAAATCATGTATAATATAAAGAAAACGTCTCTGTGGTTTATGTATAGTTTCCTTGCAAATGCAACTGGAAGTAAATATATATTCTAACATTTTTAAATACAGGCAATTGATAGTGGGTGTTGTACATAATTAGCATAAAAAAGTTACCTGTTTGCACCAGTCACCAATACAACTTTCTCCATAACTTATGGCTTGAAGTCTAGTTCCAAGTTTCCACCAAAACATCGGCAAATGTATCCCCACGGCTTGTCCGATCTAGTGTCAGAAGCGCAGCCTATGGCTGAGCCACTGCTTACCTGAAGACTGTGGTGTGATTGGATGTCACAGGAGTGTAGCCAATAAGGTTACTGCTACGATATACACGAAGGGTCAAGATACACGATGGGTTATAATGCAAGAAAAGTCAAGAAATTGGGAATGGCAAAACGCGTAAACCAAAAGTATCCTCCCCTGATGATACGAACGCTTTTGCACCTCTTCCGGTGTAATATGTTTTTGGTGATCTTAGTAAACGCTTTGTATGGTGTGTTAAACATTTCAGACATTATGTATACTGTATAAGGAATATTTTCTTTATTCCTCACAGATTGTCATTATTGTTTTCCATTACTTTTATTGGGTCTCAGGCATTTATGTGGAGAGAGGGAGAGAGAATTTTTTTAAGATATTCGTTAATATATCTACTTTAGTAGTCATATGGTTGTATCGGACATCAAACTGTTAGTTTATGCAGTTAAGCTGGCCGTTAACATTTAGATTTATATGTTATAATCTTTTAAAAGTCAAGTCAAATTTTATTTGTAGAGCGCAGGTTTAACACAACCGCAGTTGATCCAAAGTGCTTTACAATAAAAATAAACAGTGAATGCATTTAACCAGGGTTGGGGGCTAAGCTTAAGTTTTTTGCGTTTAAGTGGAGCGACTATATTTAAAGCATTACAACAGGCAGAGTGTACACTGGAAGTCGCAGGGAGGAAAGAAATTTGCATAGAATGGACAGCAGGTGGGGCAGTCTTCCTGAAAATAGTAGTATTTCTGCGTTTTCCTTCGTTTGCAGTGGAACAATATATCTATAAAATCGAAGAATACGTTCTGCTTTCGTCCATAATGCTACCATCAAACCTCTCGTCACAATTTCATATTGTAACGCCTTTAATGTATGCAGAAAAATCCAAGTAACATAAAAATATGAAGTATAAGATTATGCGGAAAAACATGAGGCGGACATTTCTCATGAATTTACTTGCATTTCTTATCTGCCTTGCCTAAAAACGGATGAAAGGTAATTGTTTCTAAATTACCATCATTACCGAGCGCTTTGCCAGAGAGGAGCAATAAACACTAAAGACGGCAAACAAGAACTGCATGCATTAGAAAACGTACGTCAGCTCTTAAACAACCTATGGTAAATTTATATACACGTTGTCCTTTCTTTTATTTTTTGAAATAAAAGGAGTGAAGATACCAGCTAAAAGAGAAGACAAGCACAGTAAAACGTTTTAAAGATTACAAAAAAATGTAAATAGTCTACACTCCTCAAACTTTGATATAGCAAAACGGTAAAAACTAATTGTATAAAGGCCTAGATAACTCACGTAATCACTTTTGACTAAAAAATAGTATCCTATTATGTGCTTATTGATAACTGTTTTCATTGACGGTTTTTCATCTTAAAATACAAAGGAGCCTAATTATGACAGAAATATGATTATGAAAATAAAAGGTGGACTACCTTTGGAAAAGTGACACGTGCCGTTTCCAGAAAAAACCATCATCATCATTCACTGTGAGATTTACGCACATTAAGTTAAGGTCAAAACAATCAAGTAATTTAGATAGTCATCCCAATACAACACTCAATCCAAAAAGGATGTAATTTAATTCAACGTTGGATGCTATGGCTGTAAAGTAGTGCTTCGGTGTACCACAAATGGCATCGTTAAAGACATTTGGCGGAAAAAATAAAGCTATTTGGCTGCATGAGCAGAAGGTGGATGAACTGGGGGGGTGGAAGCGGGGGTGTATCCTTAAGGTCTGAAATACAAGGTCGGGGGATATATATGGAGCAGGTGGGGTCGTTGTTAGACAGAGCATCAGCCAGTGTTCCTGAGGAAGGGGCGATTCCTTTGAATGCATCGACGGCGGAGAGGAACTTTGAAGTCACCATGAAAGGACTGCTACTCCCCCTGCTGCTGCTGTGGGCGGCTTGCACTCTGAAGACCGCGCGTAGTGAGGCGACTGCCGTCAAGCTGTGTGGCAGGGAGTTCATCCGCGCTGTAGTCTACACCTGTGGCGGCTCCAGGTGGAGACGAACCCTCGATCAGCCCGAGTCACACGGTCAGATCCGTCTTATTTGTCATCCAGTCATAGCATTTCAATGATCGCACATTATTTCCAAATGTTACAGCGATATATATATATATATATATATATGTAATAGGCCCCAAATTTATAGGCGCTACCTCGTAAAGTTGATTACTCGAAGTATACGACGCTAGCAGGCCAGAAACATAGGTACATTTTATTTCTTGTTAAACATTATATGGGTGCACCATATCCACGGCACAGTGTCCCTGAATACTGCAGAGGATATCGATGAGCTGCTGTGATAACAGATATAATTCGTAAACTAGAATTGCTTTAACATGTAGCAAAAACGGCCAATAAATGATACTCCACGTAAGGTAATAACAATACATTTTTTAAAATAACTCACAAAATAACTCAAAAGTTGTGCATCACTGTAGTAGGTTACAAAGTCAGTATTAATGAGAGGCCAGCAACTATCTTTTATGATTTTTGTACAAAGTGATGCATTGTGGGAGATATCGTGCTTATTTTTGCAGTATACAAGGGAGCGCACATTCTGTAGGATCACGTGTGCAGTTACATGTGTAAGTACGATAACATCGTCATGTCCGCTTGCTTATGCAGTCCGTGGTGCTGGGGATCACAGCAGCCTGGAGAATCCCGCCGACCGTCAGGGGACGGGCTTGAGCCAGAGAGACCTGAACCAGGTCCTGACCGCAGTGTGCTGTCAGGTGGGATGCAGGAAGAGTGACCTGACCTTCCTGTGCTGAGCGGCACTCCGAGTGGCTGTCCTGAGGAAAACCCGCTACACCGGCGACCCAGGGCGGTGCTCGTACCCTTCATAGCAGATTCCCGTTAGTAACTGATGAATGAACACAAATGGACAAATGCACCTCTGATTTGTAAGGCACGCCGATTTAATATAGAGTACCTGTTCTCAAATTATACATATAGGAAACAAGAAAATAAGTTTTTTGTAATTATTTTAATGATAAGTCCTTTATATGGATGATCACAGGCATTTTAAACAAATGCTCATCCTTTAACAAGATGTTTTTTACTCTTAGTATCTTTAATTGAATCGATAGTCCTGGGATGTATAGTGTGTGTGACTCCTGTCAAGACAAGACTAAAATCTTTTAAGATTTATAATAAACAATGTACGCCGTACATGTATGTTATGCCATACTTGTCAAATAAACATTGCCACAAATGCTGGAAATGCATCAGAGATGTTTCTTTTAATAGATACACAGTATTTGCTCGCCATACTATACATTTCAGTGTACAAGTGGTCATATTATTATGGTGCAATCAATGATTAGTCAATAGTAACAAAGCCTGAAAATGGATATAAACACACACACATACATGCACGCATACCCCCCCCACACACACACCATAACATCAACATTTTTCTTTTGTGTATTAAAGCACAGCACCATATATCAAGATCACAGTTATCTTTCATGATTATTACATGGAAAATAAGTTTAAAATAATACTTTATACTACAACAGTCTGACTTAAAGGTAACTAGGTGACTAAAAACACCACCATTATAATCACAGCTGCCAAACAGAGACAAAAACGTGTCATACATCCTAAAATATTAGATACAGAAATGACACAAGACTAGAGGCATTAAGTGATCAGTTTGTGGCACGTGCAATTAAAGGCACACGGGCCAACACATTACATTATAAAATTTGCTATCAAAAACCATTACATACAAACATACAGATTGTAGCATGGTGTTAGACTACAATGAAAAAACCCCAAACACAAGATCGGCAACTTACCTTTATTAGTCTTGCGTGCTTGCAAATATTATTATGGTTATGCATTGATTTTCTTCAATTTAATTATGTTAAATCGGCCTATCTGTTAAACTATCTTTGCGCCATCTTAACTAAGAAGGCAGTTCATTTTTTGTATCAAATAGAAAAAATTGCTAGAGATAAAAAAAAAATGCTCTCGTAAAATGTGTAATTGGGTAACACTTAACAAATACTTAATAAAATACGTAATAACCCAGTTACTACTGAAGTAGTAGGCCTACGCAAGTACGCATTCACCTTTAAAAATATGTGCGGCAGTATATAGATGCAACAGCGCAAAAGCACGCTGCTATAACAAGAAATGACCATGCAGTTTAACCTTTAAACGTAAAGTACGAATAGCATAAAAAGGTAAAATCGCATAATTTCTTTTCATATCATATGAACATAAAATCAGTACGCAGTTGTGATTTTAGAACAACCAGTTGACGCAAGTATCGCTTTAAAGGTGAATGCGTATACATATACCTACCAGATGTGCATCTCTGTTTATAAACATCCTAAAAATATAATACAAGGTGAATTCCGACATTAAAAAAATAAGATGGCTGACACAAACCCACTGCCAGCAGCCTACGGTATGCTTGAAATGTCAGTACCGACCAATTCGCTTAACGACCTAATGGTAAGAACGCAACTTGGTCGTTATAGTGAAGAGTATCGATACTATTTGTGCCCTGTCAAGTTAAGCGCTAACTGTAATTGATTTCAGAAGTCTGAGCTCTGCCTGAGGCATTTTCATCCACATAAGTACAAGTTTTGAGATTCACTCGTAGTAAACAGCGTAAACGTTAGCGACGGCAAAGAGCGAGCTGTTCTTGAAGGTATAGGAGGAGAAAGTGTCACTGCCGGCGTCCCAAAGGCACCTGCTTCCGAAGCGCATGTTCTGCTCGCCCAGCTGACCGATGCTGATCAGCACGATGATCTTGTAGCGGGGAATCATTAGATCTTTCACTCTCGCCTTTATAACCTTAAATGTTTTTAAAGGATGTTATTTTATTCATTCTAAACACGAATGAATATTACATTAGTATATATACACTTTAAATAATGTAGCCCGGACCTCTAAAAGTTAGCTAGAGTTGGGGCTGGGAAATTAATCGAATATGAATTTCAGCTACGTCTTTACTTTCGAACGATTATCAAAACTAATTAATCGAGAGAAAACGATTTTTTCTTTATTTTATTTCCAAATCATTCTCCAGTTCTGACTTTCATTTGTCTCCCCATTTGAATTACATTTATCACTTTACCCTCATATTAACACGTACCGTCTTGCAATAATCAATTATGTCTGTCTTGTGATACATGGCCTGCCTACATATGTCCCTACAGTAATGGGGTAATGGCTCACCTCAGATATTGTCTTCGTCATCTGTCTGCACAGTTCCGCCTCGTATTTTTCTTCTTGCAGGTAACTCGTAAGGACGTCCTTCAAAATGTTATTCACCGCCATCGCTGGGAAGCGTTTTGCCGGACCTGGGAGATGCATACAGAAAGTCTCGTTGGGGATGAGAGGTCACACCATCACCTGTTTCCGGAGTGCTGCTCGGCATTGCGGCCCGTGGAGACCTTTACCGAGCTGGTATGTGTTCTCCATCTGCACCGCGTGTCTCTGGTTGTCATCGTGTTGACCAGGCTCGTCGATGTAGGACACGGTACTCATAGAACTGGGGCGCAAAGCAAGACAGATCAGAGTATAATGGAACAAGCGAACAAGTAACAGGAGAACAAGCATTTTAACTCTAACATTACACCCAAGTCAAACAGAACAAAACAAAACAAACAAAAGTTAATACAGCAACAGTATTGCCGAGCCTACAAACTATTCACAAGGCTACGAAAGTGTCACATAGGCTACATGTAAATGCACGCATACCTGTGCAGACTTATTGTCTCGAATTGAGAATCTCACCCCAGCCAGCTGAACAGGCCTACATATAGCAGGCAACCCTGGTGATTTGTGGATTTTATATAGTACTTTTATATAGTACACACGTCGAATTTACTATAGCCCTACTCACTCTTTGGTCTTTGCGGCTGTTTCCTTGGCTTTAACTTCGTGACTCCCCAGTGAAGATAAACTGCCCCTCTTTTTCAGAAGTCGAACGGCTTTCTCTTTGCCCATATCGGACATTTTTCCTCAGTCCTCCCTGCATGACACACAAGACATAAACCACAAAGATGCTGAACCAATAGGCTAAATACTTAATTACTTGGTAAAACAGTCACACAGTTAAGCCATATTGCAGTCGAGATAAGTTACATATTAATGCTTAAAATTTATTAAGGGTCACTTTTTACATCTGTAGCTGAAAACATAATCCTGTCAAGTTGTGACCAATACGTAAGTAAAATATTTTGTTGCACGATTTGCTTCTTTCATTAGTATTTTAATGTTACTTTAAATATAATAATAGTGGCGAATTTAAAAAAAAAATCTTGACTAGTAGCGGGTCAATTGGTCTTCACAAAGCAAATGAAAACATATTTAGGGAATGGATTTTTATTTCAGAAACATACTGAGAGCTTGACAACTTAGCATAGCCTATTAGTTATCAGGCTAATTTTTAAAAGCCTAGAATGATATAGTTACGGGTTTTAAAACAATTTAAACTGTAATATCCATTCCCATACATTCCAATACCAAATGCAATACCAGTACATACAAACATTCAGCAATTAAAAACTCGTCTATGGCATTAAATGTGATAGGATAATTAGGACACGTGAAAGGAGAAATAAGAATTCTCCTTTTTAAAAAGTATTTTCTTAATATCTTTGCGTCCGAAATGCACAGCAAGTAACTCATAATTTAGAAATGTCGCATACTTACCAGCTCAAACAAGTACTCGGAAATCGTATTATGTATTTTGCAGCGCTTGTGTTGTGTTGTCTTGACAACGTGACGCTTGCAGGGCGGTGCTTCTTCTGCATGCGGCCCCATTCAAAACTGCATCAAATCGATCCCCTTATGGCCGATTCATTACATAAGTAGTGAGTAAGTAAAAGTATGTCGATCAATGTAAAAGTATGAAATATAAGTATATGAAATACAAGCAATAGTTTAGCTGTCAACAGATGCAGCTTAAAACCGCGTCTTTCTTTATCCCGCGTTACGTAATTTATTGCGGCTTCCACTGTATGCGATGTTAAGTTTACCATTTATTAGTTTTCTACAATCATTTATCCAGTGCAGGGTCGCGGTGAGGTTATCCGGGGAAGCACAGAGCACGAGGCAGAGGGAACCTTGTACAATACGGCAGTTCATGTTCCAGTCGCAAATTGCGACCAGTTTAGATAATACGGTAACAATTCACCAAATACTATTGCGGAAGGAAACCAGAGCACAGAATTGTTTTTGCTTAGCGGTCGTCTAAGGGCTACTAGAATTTTACACTATTAGAAACTGGGAGTAGAGTTCATGGACTTGGCAGTAAAGTTTACACGTGACTTGTCATAAAACCATTGTGTGCGAAATTAATATACTTTAATCATTTAAGTAAAGGACAGTCTGGAAAATCTGAACATATGTTCCTTATTTTTCTCTTTATTTCCAAGAAAACTTACAATGATGGACATCTTAAACGGGTATTACATTATATCATTCTGTTTATATATACTTTTAAACTTTTAGAAGGGAAAATTATTACATTAGTACATTTACATGAAACAATTGCATATTCTGTATCCTGTGCAATGGATAAGATGTAGAGAAAATGAAAATAAATAACATTTTAAAAAGAAAAATTACATATGTATAGAAGAGATGTAGTTTACCATAATCTATAAGGCAAAGAAAATTCAAGGGGTAGGTTTGTTGAAATTGTCCACACATTCATAAATAGAAATAAATTCACATAAGCAGAGAGTGCATGGGGGAGATTTATGTAATTTTCTATAAGAGAAATTTACTGGTAACGCTTTCAAATTAAACAAAATTAGTAACCCACAGTTATTTTATTTTAGATAACTTTACAGATATGTAAAATTTATTGGATATGTCAACAAATACAAGGATTTAAAGCATTGGTACCATAAATAATAGGAAAGAAAGGGCTCTAACTTCATTTTTCATGACGAAGATATAAATGGAGTGCAAATCACAGTATGTAAAAACACAAATCGCGACATGTTCAGTTGTTCATTCATTTGGTACAGTACACTAATACAGTGTTTAGTCATGAAAGTGGGGGGGTCATTTTCAATGTCTCATAATGAAACAACCGTACAAAAAAACTTAGTGTAATTAATAGGCTCATGCTTACAGACCAATGTGTGAAATATAAAGTGGAAGATGTGTCCATAAATCAGCGAAACAGAGAAAATGATGAACAGCAAATATTTTAAATAAATCGATACAATTGTTTTCTCAGGTAACCGGAGCAAATGAAACTAATTGACTAACTAGCTAACTCGGCAACACGACCCTTTTATTATCCAGCAAAATGTATTGAAATAGTGCATGCGGTTTTAAGCTACTTACTCGAACATCAGCCTGCAACGCAAAAAAAGAAAAGCGACATCTGACAGCAAAAAGAGGAACTGCATTTGTGGCAAGACAGTGCACAATAAACACATTTCTCCTGGTGCAAAATGAGATTTTCCTTGATCGATTTATGGTCGATGACGGCCAAAAGACCAGTTCCAAGTCTACAGACAGAAGTATTTGTAAATAACCTGACGATTAAGAGTACTGGAAATAAAACGATAACGAAGCTTTAATGTAACATGAGGCGCGCACCTGTGCTAACGTTAAAAACAATTTTGATTCAGTTAGTACAAACGAATACAGTTTGTTTATATATCGTTTAATCGTCGCTGTTCCCCAAAGACACAAATGAAGCCAACAGCGGCTACGATCACAATATGACGTTTATAATTACGATGGCCTGGGAAGATTTCCTCGATTGCCTCTAACACGTCCCAGTAATGTTAGAAGATGTGTTAATTGCGATTAAAATTATTCACAAATTGCACCCACACATAATACAACATGTGTTATACGCTATTGTTTTTTTTTTGTAAACCGTTTCTGCAGCGTAATTGTATGACTTGACCGATGTTAAAGGCCTAGTTTCGTTTGCATATTTGGGGATATGCAGAAACCTCCTCATTATGTTTAAATAAAATTGCATATGTAGACACAAACATAGACGGGGGGCACAAGCGTAAGGGACATGGTCCCTCACCCCTCCCACAACCAAGACTTAAATTTGATAGCACCAATTACAGCCCCCTCTTTTAACGTAAGTTTCACACCACTGTGTGATTGTATGTATATATGCATGGACGTGTAGAAACAAAACATGATATATATTTTTTTCAACATTACAGATATGAATAAGCGCACGATGCCGCTCCACATCCAGGTCTTGGTTGAGATTATGCCGTTAGTTTCTCCCAGATTCTCCTAAGAAGTATCTGGTCAGTAAAATCTACACACTGACATCAGTCAATAAACTATTTTACTGACATAAATAACCAATGTCCCACCAGCCAGATGACAAGGTGGAAGTAAACGTTGGATACGCGTATTTAATTCGCCTACAACCCTAAGTGCGATTCCCTTTTTGTCCATCTCATAGAGACCATTTATACATTTAACATAAAACCCATTAATTCATGTCTTCTTTTTTTTTGTTAACGGTGAAAAATGGGACTTTTAGTCGGTCGCAGAGCATAAGAAAAACCCACTGAAATGAAAACAATGTCGCTTTATTAATGACGCTGATTACTCTGGTTACTCACTAGGCACGTCGCTGCCATTAAGTGTCACGTAACTCCTGAAAATATTTTGTTTTGTTTTCCCTCTATCCCCCCCAACTTATGTTATACTCAAATAAAAAAAATATATTTGAAATAAATTAAAAAAATTCTTAGCATTACACTATACAGTTTACCAACCTAGACATAAAACGAATTTAAATATTTATAACCCTAGGCATTCTAAATAATGATACACTGTACCATTCCAGTTCTAATAATAGAGTCACTTTAGTTTGTTTTTTCACAACATAAAAAGTTCAATTAAGAAATAAAAATATAGTGCGGCGAATGTAGGTGTGGTGATGTATAACACTGCTGTCTAAACGACAACAGAAACACTGTGTGACAGAACACAGAACAACTATACACCCTTTAGAATATATAACAGCCATTTTAAATTACACTTTTTACATTTTTAATGGAAACACTTTGAATACCAAAAAAAGATGAAATACTGACACTATTATTCACTTCATGAGTCAAATAATAATCTTTAAAACGAGTGCGTGTTCAGTCACTGCACAGTATGTGACTGCAGGCCTCGTATCTGCATGCCGCAGTGTCACCGCACACCTCTTAAAGGGAGCACAGTGACCTTCGAGTGCCAGTGGAACTACTGCAAGTATTATAGCCACAGAAAAAAAGGGGGGGGGGGGGACACGCACGGAAACCGGAGCTCCGCCTTCACTGAGGAACAGGACGGCTGAGAAAAGGAACGAGAAGCTACACGTGGATCACGCTCACTGCTAGTTTGATGCATTTGTTCCTTCACAGACACATAAAGGTTTTCCGTTTTTTTGAAGTTAGACCTAACGCTATGACTTTTGGCCTCACGTATACATTGCCAGTAATCTACTGGACGTTTTCCCTACCACAAAACTGACTTTAACGCAGCCCAGTGAGAAGATCTACTGCATTTACTGGCGTACCTGTTATTCCAAGGAAACTGCACCAGTGATTATTACCACCTAATAAATCAGTTATGCTCACATGCACAGGAAATATTTATATATATATATAACACACTCAGTGACCACTTTATTAGGTACCTGTGCAGTACCAGGCTGGACCTCTGTATACAGAACCGCTTCCAGGGCCCACAAGCTGATGTATGACGTCTTTCTGTACACCAGTGCCAAGTTTTTTTTTGCTCCTGCAGCCCCCCTGGTTCTTGTAACAAATCTGACTGACCATTCCCCCCTGACCCCCCCCCCCATTTACATGCCACATTCAGCAACAGAACGACCCCCAACCCGACGTTTTTGTTCATCGCAACATTCTCTGTAAATTCTAAATACTTCGGCGCATGACAGCTACCGTAGGGGGCGCTGTTTCCCTGATGCGGGACCCGGCATGCCTGGCACCGATAATCACGCCGTTCAGCTGTGAGCTTCCTTTGTTGCAGAGTGACCGAGTCCCTCACCCCTGAATGCCGGAGGTGTTCAGCTTTATCTACATCGCAGGAGTATAGAATTAGGTGGCCACTGAGCGTTTATATACAGCTACCAAGGAATCGGGTCCGGAAAATCACATTTATTGCGCGTCGTTTGGAAGAAATGCTGGACACAGCAGCACATGCCGTTTCGTCCCCCTGGCTGCCTGCGACTACGCACCCCTGGCTACCGGCGGCCAACGCAGTGTGACTCGTCCCTGCTAACAGGAAGGAGAGTGGAATCACAGAGCAAAGAGACACTTTTTGGGGAAGAATAAAAACTCACGTTAGCTTCCACGCTACGTTATGTTACGCGATTTAGCAGATCGGCAGGTGCCTGCATCCCGGGGGGGACCACGTCACGGGGAAACATTACGCCCGCGATTCCCCCAGGATGCAAGCAGTAAGCGGATCAGCGTTCGCGTTCCCTTCCTGGACCTCACCGGGACCAGCGCAGGTTCCTCTGCCGTAACTGCCTGCAAATCCAGCCGTACGTTTTCCTCTAATCACGTAGCTGACGTTTATATCCAAATGCACTCATACAGCTAAATATCTCACTGGAAAAATTTCTCGGTAGCCAACATAACGTGGTATTAGAACCAATAGCCTTCAGGTTCCTGGTCTGGGTCTTTAAGCGCTATGCTGTCTGCAGTCCTGTATCAGCTGTATGGGGAGTACTTGGATAAAAAAACATCTGCGAAGCAAATAAAGAATAACAACAACATAAAAATAATAAAGGTATAATCCACAGTAATTACATCAGAGCACAGTAATTACATCATAGCACAGTAATTACATCATAAAACTAACAACGATTTTGTTAGCTCGTCACACAACAGAACCCGTTAAATGGGTCACATTTTCATCTTTGTAAATTTTAAAAAAGGTTGCCGTCGGAGTCAATGTTTCGTCCTGAAACAAGTCTCTTCCTTCTTAATTTCAAATATTGTCCAATGGAATCATCTTTCTCTCTTTCAGCTAGCGGTGATTAATTCTCAGCCAGGTATTTTCCTGAAAAATATATAAACTGCACTCAGGTTTGGACATCCTGATATATATCACACACTGAGAGAAACCTTGATTTGTACAAGCAAACGAATCACATCAAGGACCAAATTCAGTCATAACACTCTGTCAATCCATCCATCCATCTTTTGACCCCTCATCCTGTCCAGGGCCTAGACCCCAGTTAACACAAGGCAAAAGAACAGGATACACTCACTCTAGCACAGGACACACACACACACACACACACACACACATGCACCCCAAGCCAATTAGAGACACAAAATAAGGAAGGAGAAAATCCACCCAACGCAGACAGAGCTCCACAGACACGGAGTGGAAGCGGAATTCAAATCCCGGATGCTGGTGCCCGCTAACGAGCTAACAAGCTAACGCTAACTGGTATAATGGTACAGGTTACTTAGCGGTGATTCCGAGCTAACGAGCTAACGCTAGCTGGTATAATGGTACAGGTTACTTAGCGGTGATTCCAAGCTAACGCTAACTGGTATAATGGTACAGGTTACTTAGCGGTGATTCCGAGCTAACGCTAGCTGGTATAATGGTACAGGTTACTTAGCGGTGATTCCGAGCTAACGCTAACTGGTATAATGGTACAGGTTACTTAGCGGTGATTCCGAGCTAACGCTAGCTGGTATAATGGTACAGGTTACTTAGCGGTGATTCCGAGCTAACGCTAACTGGTATAATGGTACAGGTTACTTAGCGGTGATTCCGAGCTAACGCTAACTGGTATAATGGTACAGGTTACTTAGCG
>JABFDZ020000047.1:8454378-8467017 GCA_019775955.2 Pollimyrus isidori
CGCGGACGTGAGGCGGGGGGGACACGTGAGACTCTCTGCGCGGACGTGAGGCGGGGGGGACACGTGAGACTCTCTGCACGGACGTGAGGCGGGGGGGACACGTGAGACTCTCTGCGCGGACGTGAAGCAGCCAGAGTGCGTGTGCAGCCCGGCGCTCGTGGGCCTGCTCTGTGGGACTCCAGCCAAGTCCCACCCGGGACGGGTCGAGATCGGCCTCCAAGATGAAACCACATAAGAATCAGATAAAGCTGTGGAAAATAAGCCAGTCAGTGTTTGATGATTTTCTGCACCCCCCCCCCACACACACACACACACTCTATCAGTAACCTGAGCGGGCGTTGACAAGCTCCTTGATTAAAGGCAACAATGGCAGGCGGAAGTGGCAGCAGACGCAAACAAGGCCGGGGGGGCGTGTTTGGTTATGCGATCGACCGGCGACTGGATCCCAGCTGGGGGGTCCGTCTGGAAAAGGCTGACAGCGGGGGGCAGCCACTTCCCTCCGGACGCCCGATCTGGGACCAGGCACGGCGGATCTGTTAGCAGCTAACAGTCACGCTCTTTTCAGAAGTCAATAAGATCACGGGAGTGGAAGAACATCGTAATGCATCCCCACGTGTTTCCCAGCACCCTCTGTCCGGCCTAAATGTGGGTCAGCTACCATCCGGCTGGAGCATGTAGGCCAGGGTTCTTCAACTCACGGTCCTGGAGGTCCGAGCCCTGCTGGTTTTCCAGCCTTCCTTTACCTATCAGTCAGGTGCAAAGCCTCTGACCAATCAGAATCAGTCATTATTAAACTAACTACCTGGGAGGACTGAAAACACGGCCTGGATTTGGAATCGAGGTCCAGAGTTGAAGAGCCCTGATGTAGGCTTCCCCTCCCACATAGTACAGCCTGTTTCGGGGTAGCAGCCACTCCCATCGCTGCATCTGCAGGCCACATCCACCAAACCTGAAATAAAATGAAATGCCACACCGTGGGGTGACGCTCCCCTACGAGGAGGCTTCCTCTCCCAGCCGCCGCGAGAGTGAGTCACACGGCAGCCCGCTAGCACGCCCGGACCATCTGCCGGCGCTCTCCTCTCCGCCTGAGGCTCCGGAGGAATCCCATCCTTCACCACTGTGACCAGTGGGGGGGGGGGGCAGGCCATTATTTTGTCTATAGAGCACTCTGCTAGCGATTGTGAACACTCACGTGTGAGAATTATAACGACAGGCCCAGTGAGATGAGCGACGAGTGCAAATGGTGCGTTTGGTAAAAATAAACTCGAGCAAATTGTGCAAATTTCCAGTGGCGGTCGCCCTCCTCTGCCTTTAACGGCACAGGGAATGACACCGACAATAAATGCCAACACCAGGTAACACGGATCATCGTGCGCCGAATAATTTCATACGATTTATTCATAGAAGACTCGTACCAATAAGTGAGCTAACACATACGGCAATCCCCTGAAATAAAAAAAAAAAAAAACCTGTATTAGCAGATACATCCCTTGAGATGTATTCAAGTGAGATCTACGGCCTTTGCACGGTCGTCATGGCAACCACCATTCTCCAGTTCCTCGACTGAATGCGAAGTATGTGGCTACCACTCAAATCTGGTCCTGCTGCTCATCCCGGCAGTTGCTTTTTATCGTCTCTGTGTATAACTCGGTCAATGTGATTCCTGGTATGTATCTAATAGATGCCTCACTTGCAGAGCATGTCAAATGGACGCCTAGCAAATCGTCATGGCGATTCCCTCCACCTGAAAAAAAAGGAAAGTTATAACCAGTTTAAAGTAACCTTGGTCAGAAGTGCAAAAAGAAAAGAAAACTAACAGAAACTAACAGAAAACCTGTGTGACACAACGACATCGATTAGACGGCACAAAAGTAAACGTTACGGAGCAACATTTGATGGCAAAGTTGGGAGCCTTTTATGATGCCTGAAAGGTTCCTGAGAGCGGACTTCTTTGGCATCTTTAACCACAAGAAGGACGCCGGCAGAACCCAGAAAGTGCCACACATCTGGGTGGCTCACTGGAACAAGCCACTAAACACTTTTTCTGTGGGAGTCAGATGTTTTGCCCCATTCCTTCTAAGCTGTAGAATCAGATCAGCGACTCCCAGTCCGATCTATGTGGGCCCACAGACAATCCAGCCGGGAGGGTGCAAAAACTGTGGGGTCTCGAGGAGCGGATTGGGAAACGCTACCCTACATCATATGCGTGTTACCATAGCTACCTGTATGCTCACCCAATAGACTACTGACTAATAACTCAGGCATGAAAATCACAATGATAACTATAATATCCATAATGTCAAATACACAGTTATACATCTGTTTTAATCTAATTATCATCTAGCTGAATCATAGCTGGAGTATTGCAGGAACAAGACTGAAATGCTTAAGGTCAACAACTAAACTCAAAAATTTTAATACAATATCTAAATGACAGATAAAGAAGTACATCTGCCGGTCTTTCGCAGGTATCCATGTGTCACAGCAAATATTCTTTGATCTTTCTCCTGTGCTAGAACACCTATTGTAATGGCTAATAATATACGAGCATCCCTAGCATTTATAATAATGCCGTAATAAGAACAGAGAGCTTGCTAATAGGTAACCAGCTAGCTGCCTGCATCGCAGAGTAAATGGCTTCAGGTGGGCAAATTAAATGCAAATAGAACAGAATGAACAAAAAAAAAGCATTGATCCTATTAGCACCTCTTTCAATACTTTCCATCTTGGTTATTTTGACGCGGTCGGTGATGTTCTGAAACAGCACATCGCCTGCTGTACATTTCCACAGATACCTAGATGTGCCTGATCGGTGATGTCCTGAAACAGCACATCACCCGCTGTACATTTCCTCGATGTGCCTGATTTGTTGAGCCTGATGTGTCCAGTCAGCTCGTATCACCTGTGCAGTGTGGTATCAACAAGGTCTGGAAAATTTGCTTGCTTTGTCTATGCTGAAGCACTCCATCCCATACTAAGGTGAATAAAACCTGTTTTTGGATGTTATCGGTGAGATATTTGGGTGACTGGACATGGGTGGGATTACTGCTGCTCCCCAGTCCGCAGTTGACAACTTTCACCACTGAGACCAGTACCCATGCCAATGGCCACCTATCCACTTGGTTCCAGCTCCAAACCTGTATTAGCACATGTTGTCAAACGGGCTATGTGTGTGACTGTCAACACAGGATGGTCCCACCTACACTGGGTTCAGAAGCCGGTCGAGTCCCGGGACCGTCGAATGACCCGGCGTTCAGGGTCACTCAGAGCTAGACCAATTACGGGGCTTTTCAGAGTCCAGGCACAGGGAAGAGAGAGTCCTTAGCCAGTGCTCAGCCAGTCCTCAGCCAGTGCTCAGCCGGTCCTCAGCCAGTGCTCAGCCGGTCCTCAGCCAGTGCTCAGCCGGTCCTCAGCCGGTCCTTAGCCGGTGCTCAGCCGGTCCTCAGCCGGTGCTCAGCCGGTCCTCAGTCGGTCCTCAGTCGGTCCTCAGCCGGTCCTCAGCCAGTGCTCAGCCGGTCCTCAGCCAGTGCTCAGCCAGTGCTCAGCGGGTCCTCAGCCAGTGCTCAGCCGGTCCTCAGCCGGTGCTCAGCCGGTCCTCAGCCGGTCCTCAGCCGGTGCTCAGCCGGTCCTCAGCCGGTCCTCAGTCGGTCCTCAGCCGGTGCTCAGCCGGTCCTCAGCCGGTGCTCAGCCAGTGCTCAGCCGGTGCTCAGCCAGTGCTCAGCCGGTCCTCAGCCAGTGCTCAGTCGGTGCTCAGCCGGTCCTCAGCCGGTCCTCAGTCGGTCCTCAGCCAGTGCTCAGCCGGTCCTCAGCCAGTGCTCAGCTGGTGCTCAGCCGGTCCTCAGCCGGTGCTCAGCCAGTGCTCAGCCGGTGCTCAGCCGGTCCTCAGTCGGTCCTCAGCCAGTGCTCAGCCTGTCCTCAGCCGGTCCTCAGCCAGTGCTCAGCCGGTCCTCAGCCAGTGCTCAGCGGGTCCTCAGCCGGTCCTCAGCCAGTGTTCAGCCGGTCCTCAGCCAGTGTTTAGCCGGTCCTCAGCCAGTGCTCAGCGGGTCCTCAGCCAGTACTCAGCCAGTGTTCAGCCGGTCCTCAGCCAGTGCTCAGTTGGTCCTCAGCCGGTCCTCAGCCAGTGCTCAGCCAGCTCTCAGCCAGTGCTCAGCCGGTCCTCAGCCAGTGTTTAGCCGGTCCTCAGCCAGTGCTCAGCCGGTCCTCAGCCAGTGTTCAGCCAGTGCTCAGCCAGTGCTCAGCCGATCCTCAGCCAGTGCTCAGCAGGTCCTAAGCCAGTGCTCAGCCGAGTTCCCGGCAAAATGGCCCCGCTGTGGCATTTCCCGCCATGTCCTCTTCGACACAATGAAGCTCTTTCATTTAGAGCTACCCACGTCATGATACTGTAAGATTGCTCAAAGCTTAACAATGTGATGGAGAAAAAACAACCATGATCCAGTCAGCCTTTTCTTGACAGCTATGCATCCATTAAATGAAAAAAAAACAGCTTTTAAGGGAAACAGATAATATCAAACGGTGCCAGTGAGCTGCCATTGCGACGGATTCCCCTCAGGCAAGGTCAGGGCTCTCGTTAGGTGCAATTTCCAGAAAACAGGGAGCTGATGAGCTTCGGCGAGGGGAAAGGGGCTATTTTGTGTACAAAAGCGATCACGGTTGACTTCGAGCATGATGTGTCATCATAGCAGCCGCAAGACACAGAGCCCGGCAGCAGTGCGGGCAGCTTAAGATCCGCGCTTCGGAGCGTTGGGTACTGAATATTCAGCACCATGCCTGATCCTGTTTACAGAAATGCTAAATATGGGCTGCTGTGGATCTGTCCACATGACTCTCGGAAATGCTGTGCTATCATGCACACCGTCAAGCCTTACAATGCACTGATTGCTCATATGCTCGGCTGCACGGGTGAGTCGGGGATAAAAATCTGAAATGTCCTGATTTTATCCCTTTTCTGGAGAAACGGCAGGTGGAGTTTGGCAAGGGAGGGTGAGGCACAGACTGTCATTTTCTAAGATTTCCTCTTCCTCAGCAGATCTTCAAGAAAGGCATCTGGCTCTTCTCCACTGCGAGAATGCAGGCAACCATAAGTGCACACGGTCTTGAGGAAATGTGTCTGAATTAAACATGGCCGCCGTCAAGAAAGATTCTAACACACGGCCATGTTTTATCTCGGAAGAATCGTTCTTCGTGGTTGAACCCGCTGCCAAAGTAACACTATTTTGAGCAGAAGGGACTCGTTTTGGCCTGAATCTCGCCTCTGTGTGTGAAAAACATACACCCAATCGTATCTGCTAATTAGCCAGCAGCAAAAATAGACCTGCTTGAAGTCACAGGACCGGTTTATGGTTGCATTCGAAGAGAACGGCGCTCTCCCTATGTGCCGTTTATAGTTGCACTCCTCTTTCTGCAGAGCAAAATTTTGGGAACATTATTTTTTTATTCCGATTCATGGATGTATTTTTTTTTTATTTGCAAAGGGCGAATAAGTTTGATCCATGCAGGAGCCTCAAAGGTTGTGTGTATACGTCTGTGACGACGTAGTGCGGCGCTCAGAATGACTGTCGCTTCTGAAGGGGAGGCACCCTGGTCCAAACGTTCACGGTGTGCAGATGCTCGTTCCGCGGACGGCTTCGATTTCGCCTTCCCACTGTGGCAGTGACCTCAGTGACCCCAGTGACCTCAGTGACCCCTGTCACCATAAGCCGCTGCGTTTCAACGACGGACTTTTCCGATCTCTTAGCGACTCGCAAGTCCCCCACCGCTGGGAACGGAAAAGAGCAGACCCATAATGCCGTGCACCCAGGGCCGAAATTCCCGTCCCAGATCTGCGTGCCTAAGAAGGGGGGGGGCGGCGAAGTGTCCCTTTTCAACAGCTTCTCTTACGGAACTTCTAGCCCCGGGAGAAACACGAGGACCAGAGGTCTCAGGTTTTCATCGACCGTCGAAGCATCTCGCAGGCGACGTGGCTCGGGTGACATGTTCCGGGGAGGGGCTCCGGGATTGGGCGGCGGGAGATGAGCAAACGGCCTATCGGACGGGTTTGCCAGAAGGACGGATTTAGCCGGCGAGGCGTTTGGATGCTATTTGGACCAAACGGAGCGAACAGAAACGCCAGTCCAGCTGTCCCCGCATGGCTCTCCGTTCGCCAGCTATATCTCTTGGCTTCTGTCCCATTCTTACTGGGAAACGGAAACCAGTGTTTTTATCCATACATGAGCCATCCGCCATAACGGGACTTGGAAGGGGTGCTGTTTATTTTTGGTGGGATTAGTCGCGTCCCGCGGAGACTCTGCAGGGGCCTGCCTTCGTCATCGCGCGTAATTTGGTGGCGTACATGCCCAAACGGGGGGGGCGGGGTGGGGTGGCGCGACCCGATAGCATCGGCACTGACTGCACAGGATTTTCAGAAGAAGCGATCTAAGGGGGAGATTCTCCGTTTCCTGTTTTCATTCCAGCCGCACGAGCGAATAAACGAAAAACTAGGTGAAGGGTTGAAAGCCGCCCTGGAAGAGGGCAGGCCTGCCCGTGGGCCCTGGAAGACGGCAGGCCTGCCCGTGGGCCCTGGAAGACGGCGGAGCTGCCCGTGGGCCCGGCGATTCCGCACGGCGACTCTGACGCCCTTTTTCAGGAAATCAGCTACGATTTCGAGCCAAAAGAAGCAAAATCCCAAACCCGGAACATAATTCGGGCCAAATTCAGATAAAAGAAGGTTAAAAGAAAACACGCCGCGTCCAACAGCTACATACTGTAGTCATGCTTTCTTTTTAATAACTTTGCTGAAAAAGTATTTAAGATTGTGTAGAACACAATATACAATACTATACCATACATTGTGTGAAACATTTTTGGAAAAAACATTAAAATAACCACCTGGAACCACGCAGTGTTCAACAGACATACAAACCCATGGGTCATGCAGATAGTGCTATTCTGGAAAACCATTTGGATACTATTTGGACCCAAAGCTTAAACATAGGTTATGATGTTAAACAGACAACTTGAGTTTTTAAAACTGCTAACACATCTGGTCAGAAAATAGTTCACATTAGCACAAGGATGACGAGATCACAACTTGTGTGTCATATCGGTTCACATTGGTGTTTATAGTAATTGAAACATGCCACCAATATTTTCATTTAATTTACATTTTTTCTCTCCCCCTTATGGACTAAGCTGTGTACTGATGTCTGCTATAAGGAGCCAATGAGCTTTGTTCAAGATGAACAGCGGTCTGAATTCACAACGCTTAGCTGTTCGTTTAGTTAGAAGTTAGGGCGTCCCAATCACCCCAGGGCCCCTGCCAACTCCACAGCTTTATTTCCCTCTATTTCCCGATTTCTATGTTCTTCGCACATTTGTCAGCAGGATCACACATCTTTTGCATCCTATGGGTTGAGTATGTCTCTCTTAGCTACTGTTCAGGGCACTCAAATGTTGTGCAATATTCAAAAAAACAACAAAAACAAAAAAAAGAAAAATATATAACTATTAAAAAGACTCTAAGTCAGAGCCTTCCACATGTTAACGTCACCGTCTTTTTAGGTGACGTTAGTGCATATAAATTAAAAATAAAATTTACAAGAAACATCATTTTATTTACAAGGAAAAGTATTAAATACACTGTTATAAACAGCAAATGACCCAACATAGGCTCAGGTGCAAGGAGGAGAGACGGAGTGGCTGAAGTCACCGTCTCCAAACATGAAGAAACAAGCACATTTCTCTCTCTCTCTCTCTCTCTCTCACACACACACACACACACACACACACACACACACACACACACACACGGACAGAGACAAATGTTGTGGGAGTCATGTTCCATGTTCCACGTCTGCCTACCTCGATGCACACCCATTTTAGAGCAGAAGACAACACGGCTTTAAGCCTACAGTTTACAGAAAAATAAAATTCTGCCAACCGCGTCCTACACAAAGAAAAGAAATCGACATGAAGAACTGTTCTGCTTCAAGGAGTATTCACTCATAAGGAGTACTCACTCATAAGGAGTACTCACTCAAATCCAGTCTGTGGGGGGGTGGGGCTTCAGCTTCTCCCAGGGAACAATCTCTGAGCGTCTTTCCCAAAAAACAACCCATATGGAAAAAGCTGAAACCCCATGCCGTGAGTAAGCAAAGGTAATAGCATTTTTGGTTACGCCTCAGTTTTAATTGCACAGATACTACGAAAAAAGTTAAAATCACCCTAAAAGTAAATCGTAAAAAACAAACTAATTGCAATATCATATTGCAAGTTACCATATGAGTAAACTGTGCGGCCTAGATATTCTGTTTTACAGTTGCATATTATATAATTAGATATTATTTCCTTAGGAGCCCAAAATATTTCCTTGCATTCAAAATCCTCAGCTGCCAGAAGATTATTACTCCTTAGGCTGACTGACAACTGTCAAATGTGCAAAACTGCAGCAGATTGAAAGACAAAGAAGAAATTTAGAGCGTTCTAAACTTCCTTTTTACTCAACTTTGGGGTAACGTCTACACTGCCAAAACTGCTAACCGTTTCGCCTTTAATTCCCAAATCATCTGGGTCTGAGCTGGTATAACCAGGGGCAAAGTGAGTGGAAAAGACTGAAGGAAAATAAAATTATGCGTTGAACAGTTGGAATATAGAGACTAAATTATACCACATGTTCACCATTAGAACTCTGCTCTTCTGCCTTGAAATAAAATTTTTCTGGGTGTTCATATACGAATTATCAGTCCCAGTAAAAAAAAAAAAAAGAATAATAATAATCAAATAAAGCATTGTGCTCATGTTAGAACATGTCCATTTGCCCCCCCCCCCATTTGTTTCCATCTCCCATGACTGTTATACAAATATGCCTGAAAGCTTCTGTGGGTATAAATGTTTTGTTGAAAGTCCATCCAGAGAGCCAGTGTGTATTTGCTTAGATATTGCCCAAAATCAGCAATAAGGAAGACTTGTATTCTCTCTTCAACCGAGAAACGAAATATTCTGCTCTTGAGCCTTCAGTTAAAAACATCCTTAAACATTGACTGTGTTCAATAAATTAAAAAAAAAAAGTCTTAAAAAGACAACTGTAAAAAAGGCACACATAGTCTTTAGACAAACGTGACAGAAAAAGAGTAAACTGTGTGCGGTACAAATACTTGTATATCAGTAGTTCATAAGCTACCTCATGACATCCCATTACAAAAGAGGGAGACGTCGTGGAAAATCTCTCAGTAGTGTTAGCAACACAATGCGAGTCCACTAAGGGTTCCTGGTCGGTCTTAACCCTTCATGACTCCCGTCTCAACATCGCAGGGCACGAGCCATCGACCACTTCCAAGTGACTGCAGCAATTTCCCGAGAAATCCTTCATGATCCCACTGACGCCGCCCATTCCCCACCCCAGAAAACGGCTTCCGGTCCAGCCAAAGTCAACGCCCAGGCTTCTAAAAAGCAGGACCGTGGGATTCTTCCCCCACGGGCCGAATCTGCTAACGTCGACGGTAGCGCCACCAGTCGGGGCACGCGGGGGAGGCTACGTGTCAACGGGTGACGCGTCTTGCGTGATGATCTCGATGTGTGTGGGCTCTGGGGGGTCCTCCTCGGCCCCAGGGTCCTCACAGTATACCGGGGAAGAGCGCGTGCCGCTCGGGCTGTCTTCCCCCTGACTCTGCTCGTCCCGCTCCGTGCCCTCCGAGTCTTCCTCCTCCAGTGTCAGCTCGAATTGGAACTTCTCTCCATTGCCGGAGCCTTTGTCTTGCTCGTAAAATGGTGGCGATGGACTCTGAGGGATCATGCTTTGGTACCAGTTCCTGTTGTCTTCCAACGTGTCCAAGATGTCCTGCGCGTCTGGGTGCACCAGATCTGCCCAGGTCTCCCAGAGAGGGTGTACGATGTAGTCGATGAAGCCCACCTGTGAGAAAGGTCAAAAGGTCAAACCCAATCACACAATAGAAGACGACTCCAAACAATCCGGTCAAAAAGGCCACTCCTCCAAGGATTTAGACATGAGCTAAGCAAAATTCTGGCTATGCCAGTAACACTCACCTGGGATTTCTCCACAGATGCTGTGTGTTTGTCGCACATGGGGCTGATCTCCATGCCCCGTTCCCGCTCCTTGTCCCCCTGGTGGAAGAACTCGTCCATGATTCGATCTGTCCACTGTCGATACAGTTCCAGGGACTTGGTGGGATTGCTCAAGTCGGCGCAGTGAACCATGTTACGTAGGACCTGTTTGCCATCCAGACAACAAGAGTACCTTGTGAGGTGGCCCCAGACATGACTTCATGACTAATTACTCTGCAAACACCTTTAGCTGGCTGTCTAGTTACCATCTGAGGTGATGGAACCTTACCTGTATCCGGTCTGTGTAGTTGTCCAGCAGCAGCACTCCGGAGCTGGTCACCTTCTTAGTCTCGACCATGGTCTTCAGGTCTGCCAGTAAGCTCATGTGCTTGGACATGTCAGTCGCCAGCACCTGGAGGGAGGAGTCCAGGAAGCCTGTTGGTCCAGCTCCATTTCTGTGGCCCGTAACTGTGAACTTGACCGCATGCGCAAGGCGACCTCCTTACCATGTCGATGACCATCTTCCGCAATGACTGCCGCTGCTTCTTGTTGAGGTTCTGGAAGATGTCGCAGTGCTCCTCCTGTAGCAGCTTGAACCCCACAGCCAGGTGGTGGTTCTCCAGGACCGACTCGTCGTTGTACATGAGGGCGAGCTCTGAATCTACACATAAACAGGGCAGCTGGGTAAGTAGGCATACTAGGTAAACAATGCCCGACACCAACCGCGATCGGCGGCCAATCCGTATGCCTGCGATATGAAGCTCGGCCTGATCTCTCCCAGTATTACAAGGAAAGGAGGAAACACTCACTAGTGTTGATTAGAAATTGATTGGAGACTCCCGGGTGGTCAACATCGTGGATGGCTGCGGCAAAGATGGCAGCAAGGATTTCCAGGTCTGTGAAAACGGCCTGTTGGCATAGTTGCAGAGGGAGGTTAGTCATATGAGCAAATAGGATAGTTCTCATCCCACTGGACTCCTGACATTTCCCCAAGAAGCAAACTTCAGCAGAAATCATAGAAAATATGCAGAGATAGACAGTGCCGAGAGGTGAACATTGCTTTTCTTATAGAACACGCGCTAAATCTGCACCAGGCTAGCAGACCCTGCATAAGTAAATATGAAACTAAAGGCGTGAAACATCCAAGCGAATAACTGAACTCCGTCACACGTTCTGCATAAACTGGAGGCTCGTGGAGGCGAGAAGGGCAACGTGACGGAGGTCTGAGGCAAAGGGCATCGGGAGAGAAGGTGCTTACATCTAAAGCAGGTGTGGAGAGGAGGATGTGTGTGGACTGGGCCACGTCGGCGGCGTGCAGGCTGTTGTGGTAAGCCACGTCAGAGTGGTAGTGGTCTTCTAACGTCATCATGAAGGTCACGAATGTGTCAACGGGGATCTTAAACGTCTTCATCAAGTCCCTTTCCTGCAAAAGTGAAAACATCATTACTGGGGAGGGAAACAATTATACCGTTGTGTGACAGTGACAGGGTGTGAGAAGCAAATTAGATCTGTGGAACCTCCCTTTACCTGAGATATACATACACTGGGTGCCGGTCATCATCTAAAATGACTATAGTGGGAGATCGTAGAGACTGCAACGGAAGAATGCACTGACCTGAAAGATGGCGTACATGATGCACGTGAGTGGCTTGTTGTTGGAGAATTCAGATACTTTGAAAATGTTGAGGCCCCACTTGTTCAGGTCTTCCAGTTCCTGGAGAAAGCAGAAAGGGCAGGAGTTAGTGTCTTCTGTGAGGACAGTCACAATCAGGACAGCGCTAATTCCATTCAATGCAATTCATCTTATTTTTTGTGTAGCACCTAGCAACAACATAAAAAGGGAAAAGCTGATTGGGCCGTTAAGTATTTTCTCAGCCAATGACAAACAGTGTTGTTTAAAGGTGAGGATGTTACCTTTGAGAGCTGCTCCTCCTTGTCAGTTTTAACTCCGAAACGGGGGATGCCGCAGTTGGAGACGTTGGGGCCGTGTGTTACCTTCTTGACCCCACTGATCTGTGTCATTAGCTGCTTCTTCTTCTTCTCCCGCGTTTTGGACGTGGGTGATGGGATCTCCACGTCGTTCTGCTTGTCTGAAGAGAGAAGGGACAAAAAAGATTGGTTCAACCTTACATTATATCCACACAAACAAACAACACCCCCCCCCCCCCACTAATGTCAGGCAACGGAAAAGAACAAAGGCATCACAGAATCCGCAATTCCCCTCATGCGGCCGGCATGAAGATCAGGGCCAATTGAACGGCAAAGGCCACAATCCCTCTACGACTCTGCTCACATTCCAGATCCAATATCCAATTTCAAAATCTTCATTTGGCAAGAAGGAAATCGAGGGTCTGAAAGATTCTGATCATGGGGTCTGACTTTGGGCCACTCATATTTCTCTAGGCGACGTCAACAGCCTTTTGCCACCAAAAAAACCCTCAAACATGTCGCACTTCCTGGACCGAGATGTTCAAGGGGGCAGATTCCCCTTGAGATTCCTGTGGGGGGGGGGGGGGGGGGGACACCGACAAAAACGTGCCATTTAAGAACCACTTGGGTAAGTGGGTTTTAACGGTTTTTTTTTAAGGGAATTAAAAAAATGGG
>JABFDZ020000047.1:8511398-8521959 GCA_019775955.2 Pollimyrus isidori
GGCCGTATGACAGCCCGAGCTTCTCCCCGGCCGTATGAGAGCCCGTGCTTCTCCCCGGCCGTATGACAGCCCGAGCTTCTCCCCGGCCGTATGACAGCCTGTGCTTCGCCCCGGCGGCATGAGAGCCCGAGCTTCTCCCCGGCGGCATGAGAGCCCGAGCTTCTCCCCGGCGGCATGAGAGCCCGGGCTTCTCCCGTAACGGTGCAGCCAGCTGTGCATGTCCCGTTATTCACGGACAGCTTCATTCTCTAATTCAAAAACAAATACATCCTTCATAATAAATGCCATCCCCCTCCAAACGATAAAAAATACCACATCATAAATAAATATGCAAATGGGATAATACCAAAACATTTTATATAGAAAGAGTAAATTGGCCACCCGCTAAAGGGCAAAATATGCAGTCCTCTTGGGTGCACAGTCACAAGAATAAGCAGAATGCTGCTCAAAATGCTACTTACGCAACATCCTGACACGCGAACAAATGCAGCAAAAAGCCATAAAACCGATGTTGACAACAAAGACCGTGCACCTATGACACCCCTGCTGTGAACTGTTCTGAGAGTCATAACATGTGGCACGCAGCCAAAAACCAGGCAGCACATTTGTTTGTTTTCAGCGTGTCTCTCTGGTCTTTGTCATGATTTTGACCTTTCGGGACCTACCCGAGAATTGCTGTTGAGATTGCAAATTGCTGCACTTGTGAGGAGAGAGTGATTGGGGCAAGGCATGACAAATCAACCGCAGATTACACATCATGGGCTGTATGACATCATCGATCGTCGTCATCATCATCATCAGCATTGTGTGTATCTCCCAAAACAAGATGCGACGTTGGTCACGTCGAACCAGCTTCACATTTTACCACCTTGCCTAGTCGCTGGAGTAGCTAGGCCTGTTCCGGCCTGTTCCAAGGCGCAATGCCAAACAAGCAGATCGACTGGATGACTGACATTCCTGCTCTCTTCAGGCTACACATATGCATGTGGGATGAAAACTGAAATAACCATTAATTTTGCAGAACCCAAAATATTTTGAAGCACTGCAATTTACATGCAATGCCAGAGGCATCTCGAAGTTGCAATACATCTAAAAACCAAAACCAAAAATTAGAAATTAGGATTATTAATACAGGGTTAGTAGAAAGATCTAATTTTTCCTCCCTTCTTTGAAATATTTCTGCTAAGAACTCAAATAAGGTTCAGGGACGACAGACATTCACAAGACACCTTATTAATTATTTGCTTAGAGACATAAGGACCTGGCAACGTGTGAAATTCTTATCGCGGCGCATGGCTGAGGCTTCCAGAATCGCAGAGCAAAGCAAAAATGATTTAATGGACATTAAACCAGGTGCCCAGACTGACTGTCAGAAGATTCTCTGCATCAGTGGGAGACAAAAAACAATGAGAGAGAAAGAAAGAAAGATGGAGCTTGATGGAGGTGCAATTATGCCTTAGGGAAGATCAACAGAAGTCATAAAACAAACCCTTTCAGAGTTCAATCACTCCACCTATTATTGGTCACCTATGATTGGGGTCAAACAGCCGTGCTACTTTCAAATGACAGAGCAGGTGAAAGGGGCAGACAGCAATTAAAAGAAAAAAAAAAGTAAATCAAGGAAAGGTCTTAGCTGCTGCCCCCAGGACTTATACAGACAATTAACTTAAAATTTGCAGTAAAATTAAATCAAGTTATAGAACTAAAAAAAATGACTGAATCCAAAAAACATGTTTCCTGGAGCAGACACTTGAGAAAGCGTTCATTTGAAACCGTCAAAAATTGCTTAAAACTTACAATGAAATAAGTGAGAGTTCACATAAATATCACAGCTACAAAAAAAGTATGTGGAAACAGACAGTTCAGTCTCACTTGTGGAATCGAGCCTCGCGACAGATTTCTGCGCTTATCACGTAAGCGCTGACTGTGTTGCACGTCTACATTGTCTCTGCCGCAATAATCGTGTAGGACTGGAACTGGGGTAAAAGACGGCGAGAGCATAAATTGGCAATGGTAACTCCTCCAAAATGTGACAAAGGGCATGTAAGCAGAAGAGATGTGGGAGGCACAGGAAGGGAGAGAAGAAATTTCATTAGCAGAGTCGTGAGTGAGAGCGCCAGGCTGTTCGGGCCGTGCTGGTGCATCTGACAAGCCGAACAGCCACGCGCAGAAGCGCAAACAGCCCAACCCGGCAATACATGGAAATCTCCAGCCTTTACGGGGTGGACAGCTGAAACAGTGATCAGATATCTCCTCATTTCAAAATTCCCGGCTGTAGAGAGTAACTTGTGTAAAAAAAAAAAAAAAAGAGGGCCTGATTTTTAAGCTGGCTTTCGACTGCTTGCACTCATCAGAACGTTTAGGGGGTCAAATAACTTGGCAGACTTCTGATATATTATCATGTGAGGAAATACTACAGAACCCTTGAGGAATGCATTGAAACCCTCCGAGTTGCAAATAACCAGCTGCAGGCTGTCTATCCGTATAATGAGTACTGTGGCTCAGAAATGGGCAACTGCTAAGAAAATACACAATGCGACTAAAAAAAATCCAGAAAAGTAAGACGACTAAATAACTTGTAATTCTTTGACCACGACCATGAAACCCAAGACACCCGCTCTTGCCTCATCAAATAATGGCCTCTTTCAGTGAATAAATTGATGCAATTAACCCTGACTAATATCCAATTCCCTGCCAGCCTCATTCTTTCCTGACAAACTCCGCACACAGTAACTTTGCTTAAGAACAGCAGTAACCAACCTTGCCATACACAGACCATAAAGACTCCGTACTTTATAAGGTGCATTTGAAGATTTAACACCTTTCCTAGTGTTTGCCCCAAAACTGGATGTTAGCTGTGCCCTGGTGATATGGTCTCCTTAGTGCAAGGAAATGGGAAGCAGTACATGTCAGGCAAGGGCTGAGTCTGGCCACTTTGCCTTTCTGCTAATAGCTAACTAATAACGAATTGACTCTTGCTGTAATGTCAAACAGCAGAGGGCAGAAGCCCACTGCACAGGGACGATTCCTCTTGACTCAAAGTACTGGTATCATGTTGGAAAACCAGTCTCTGTCAAGGTTTGATCTTATAAAAACCCATGGTGCCAATAACAAGGACAAGATTAAAATTGGACTGGAGCGCAAATGCTGCTCTCAGAGGGGTGGCCAGAGGAGGGTATGGTAATTGGAGACTGCCAAAAAGGGAGCCTTAAATGGTAATCATAGTCTCCAATCGCCCCTTCGTAAACGTCTGCCCAATGTAAGACACCACAAAAAGGCCTGGAGAAAAAGAACAGCATTGTGGGGATTAAACGAAAGATCCATGGGAGAGGTTCTGCCTAAAAAAAACACAACCACTTTGACTTTAATCAAGCCGTAAACTAGAAATGACAAAAAGAGACACACAAGGCCACCTACTGACTGCTGTGACCGACGTTCGCTAAACTTACACTCCCACGGTCACGTCCTCGCTCCTCACCCCAGACTCGAAACCCCCTGCATTGCGTTAGGTGTGACAAACGCACTCTCCGGGAACCATTTGTGTGAAAGCCGTCGTGTGACTTCCGGCAGGGCCGCGATCTCTCGACCTTCAGGGAACCACACCAGCTGGCCATCAAGACCCGCTGGGCCCCGTTTACAGCAGCTAGACTAAGAACTGCACAATTGTGGCTAAAAACAAAGAGAATGGAACAGAATGGAGTCAGAGCAGGAATAGAAGTGCTGTAAGAACACTGAGGGCCAGAAGCCACTGAATGTCCGCTGAGGTGTGATGCTTGCAGACGACCCAGGCGAAGCTTTCTGTTGGAACCCACAGCCCCCAGCCTGGAGCCCTGGACAGTGGAAAGGACCCCGTACCCCTTGCTAGGGCCAGCAAGCATATCACCGCTGACAAAAACCAAGTTCAAACGTCGCAATGTCGAGAGGAGCACGTCTTGCAGGGAGCAACACCTTCAATTCCTGGTTCATTTCTGCAGTTGGCTTTTACAACAGTCAGAGCCGTCCCAGGATTTCAGGCTGGGAGGGAGCTGAATGGCTCTACTGGAGATGCGATTGACTACGTCTACAACAGCGGCCCGCCAAACTCTTTTACCTCTTAATTCAGCCATATTTGAGGAACAGCTTTTTCCTTCAGACAGTAATAGCTTTTTAATCTAGAAAAACACCTGGAGACTTTTTCAGATTAAAAAAAAAAATTTAAATCCTCACCAAGAGTCTTCTTCCAAGAAATTTCCCCAATCCCCATTTTACAAAGGAATACAACAAAGTCAGAGACTGGGCGGAAAAGAGAGCGAGATAAGCCAGGCGGGCTTAACGGACGCCTGAACCTGAAGCAAACAGATCGACAAAATCCTCCATGTCAGACTCTAGCAGGCTGGATGCTGGGGTTACACAGCAGGAGAGAGCTTCCTCACGCCAAGCCTTCAACTGCCCGCTTAGTCATCCACGGCCACTCTGCCCATGATCCCAAACGCGGTTACAGAAGGCAGGGGTCTTCCACACCAACAACCTTAAACACATTTTAATGGAGGGGGGAGTGTTTGAGAAATAAACCTATTATGACCGGTTCCTCAGCGACGAGAGTCATCAACCGAAGCCAAACAAAGATCAGAAAGTCCTTCGGGGGAACCAATTGAATCAGTCAGTGTGGGACCAGAGGCGAGTACCACACCAAAGAGAACATGGGCTTTAAGTCTTAATAGAAGCCAGATGAGACTCGTCATTATCAGCTGCTCGTGTGTCCGGTAACGAGCGCTTGCCTATGTTGGAAGATGTGAAACGTGTCCATGGATACACTGACCTTGTTCAATTTACGGCCTCTCCCATGAACCTAATATCCCTTCTCAACAGAGCCCTCGTGTACTTTCACCCGAGAGATTGTTTTTCCCACGCTAATTGCGAGGCGGGGTCAGTTTACGTCGTTATTTACTCTTCGTCCGGCTCTTGCTAACCGCGGATTATGTGGATTTCGACGAGCGGCTTTGGCACCGCGACGCCCTCTCCTGGGGTTTGAAGGGAATTTCTTTGGTCCTTATCATCTTAAACCATATGTTCCCTTGGGGAGCCGATTGACCCATACATACATAGGGCTGTTTTGGGTGCCAAATTGTATCCTGAGCCCTGTAAAGAGGCGGAAACGGAGCAGAGGGGTTTCTCATGGAAAAAACCTAGGGGCTCCTGACCCCCAGTTCTGAAGTGCTCTGAGGCAAATCCCCAGCCCATTAAGAAGCAGAGCAGAAGAACAAAACCCTAATGCAGTGACAGGGAATGCTAAGATCAGGCACGTTCCCGTCCAACCACAGCGTCCTCTGGCAATCAGCGATCGCTCGAGAAGCTCGGCTTACGTCACATGCGGCTGAAATCGTGTCTCATAAGGACAGGGAGAGACAATGAAACATTTGATCGCTTCTTATTGCTGGAGGCCCCACAACTTCAGACAGATCCCGGGCAACTGCAGCCTTCCAGTCAACATGACACTGTATGATGACAAGGAATTTGAGCTTTGTCATCGTGTAAGATAATCCTGGTTCGAGCAAAAAACAGAAAAAGAAATTAAAGCAACGCAAAGCTACCCGATTAATGAGGAAGGTTGTGTCTGGATCTGAAACCCATACTTACAACATTTTTATCTGTGTCAAACCGAATGGTCGTCTGTGACTGATGAAAATTTAAATTCTAATTAAAAAAATCGACACTATCCAAACAACAGATACTGCTACTCAGGTGCTGCCAAATCGGCTCCAGATCATTCTGGGGTCAACATCTAACTCCACATCTTCTGCCCCAGCTAACACACCACCTCCATGACTGGACCCGCACTGTTTGCGCTGCTTGGCTGCCTTTCGCGAGGGTCCCCATCTGACCCACGCACACAGCGGACAGGCGGAAGCGTTTCAGTCACGGTTCTGCAGCCAACTGCCTGCCAGTGCTGACAAATATCCTGATGTGATGTCATACTGTAGTGTAAGTGCACACACACACACACACGCACACACAAACGCGCATGCACACACACACACGCACACACAAACGCGCATGCACACACACACACGCACACACATACACGCACGCACACACAAACGCGCATGCACACACACAAACGCGCATGCACACACACAAACGCGCATGCACACACACACACGCACACACAAATGCAAATACACATATACAAGCACGCGCGCACACACGCACACACACACAGAAATGCACGCACACACTTCAGCATGCATAAATGCACAATCGCACAAGCAAACACAGACACACATACAAATATAAGTGAACAGAGACACAAATGCACCTGAACAGACACACAGACACACACACACAAACACACACTCATCCAGGAACAAATGAAAACAACTTGCTAAACCCGCCCTTGATGTCTGCAGGTGACAATTTAATGCTTATTATAGGTCATTCCGATCATTCACATCTGCTATTATTAGCATTTTTAACTTAAATAGTCGGGGTGGGAGAGGTTCCTTTTTCTTTTCAAATCTCAATAAGCAGGAAGGGATTTTTTTATTTTTTAATTAAATTGCTAAAGGTTTTTACAAAATCCCCGAAGGACTTTTCACTATGCCGTGTTTCCGGAACGAACCGAGCGGCGGCGGCAGCCCCAAGCGGGAGCGAATTCACGCGTGAGGTGACGTCCAAGCCACACTGGGTTAGGGACTACGGGAGCAAAACCGTTTCCATCCCCAGTGACAAAGAGGCAGGGTCGTGCGGGGCAGCAGAACACAATCAGAACCAAGAGAAGCGAACAGGACCTTTGCTCAGACAGAACCCGAAAGCCCAGACCTCTATTTATCAACTCCACCCATCAAGGACCAGAACTGTGCAGATACATTTATATTTAGCTTTTGTAGTGGCTTTTTTTCTTTTTGTGCGTCACTGCGTCCCAGCATCACCCTCCCCTCCCCACACGCCCACGATAACCGTGTGCTATTCTAAAAGGTGTCCAGGATAGCAGAGGGAGGACTGAGGGAAACAGAGCACGTCTTTGCCACGCATGTGGCGTCGGCACGCCGGAGACGTACAGATCAGACAGGCGGATGGGCGAAATCGGCCGGTACCCACCGGTGGAATGTTGGGCACAGCACACCACCCGTAATTAGATCCCAGCGGACGTGCGTACGCACTCAGACACTCGCTGCAGCTGTAATGTGACGGCTAAAAGCAGACTAAGCACGGCAAATCAAACTTACCGTTTATTAAAGCGATAAAACAACTTCAGAGAGAAAGAAAAGTTGCACGCAAACAGGCAGTAAGTATCATATTCCGGTGTGGAGTCAGGCAAGCAGGACACCGAAGGGTCCGATGAGGACCTTCCTGCTTGGGCACGGGGGGGACCGGTGGACCCCCCTGCCGGTCCGTGCACCGCTCTTACCATGTGTGCGCCACGGTAAAGCGACGCCGCTGCCGGATGCTCTTGTTGACCAACAGCTTCCTGAAGAGGCGCGGGGAGCTGCGAGGAGAAGCCCTGGGGGAGGCGGCCCCCCGGCCTGCCCCGCGGGGGGGCTCCAACTCCAGCCTCAGGTGCTCCTTGAAGGCTCGGACGCGCTGCTCCGGCTCCCCCAGAGCTCCCTCCCTCTCAGACATTTCGGCTCGGGATGGGGGTGGCAATCCCACGCTCGGCGGCCCCTCCGAAGCAGCTCTGGACCCCCGTGGGGGGCGCGAAGCACACGCACAGCCTGCTACCAACAAGCCCCCGCCAGCCGACGGCTTCAACGGAGAGCTCTCTCAAAGAACGGCTACACCTCCTGACAGAAAGCTACGCTCCTCTGCTCTCTCTCTCTCTCTCTCTCTCTCCCTCCCTCCCTCCCTCCCTCCCTTCCTCGTCCTCTCTCCCTCTCTCACACTCCCATGCTCTCCGTCGCTCGCTGCGTGGAAAGCCTCCTGGTTGCTACGGTATATCTACAAAGTACACGCCATCATTCAATGGAGCCATTCATTCCCCCAAAAAATCCACCCTTGTGAATTATTCATCAGGGTCCCGATCCAAAACAACACTCCCATCCAGAAGTTGCCCCCGGGGAGATTTAGGGGCAGAAATTCTCCCTTGTTAGACTGAAAATGATAATCACGTTCTGGGATAAACCATGGAAGGGAAAAAAAAAAACAGAAAATGACAGCAGGGAAGCAAGCATGGATACTCACAGACGTTCACTGAGGATTTAAGAAAAAAAAAACACAGTCATAAGTCGAAGTGGATACAGGCTCCGCCCCCCCGGCTTTTGATTGGCTCCCGACAGCTTTGACGGCAGGGAGAGTTCGTCGGTCTTGGCGAAGGAGATCGTCTCCCTGAGGCTGCGGTACCAGCACTGCATTCTGATGACTTGTGACCTGCCAAAGTCAGAGGGGAATGCAGGAACCCGCCAGCCCGGAACACGGCGCGGTTAATGCACCACGAGATGGAGGCTATTCCCATTGGCACGTGCGGCCACAACGGGGCAGACTACCGGAGCACAAAGGGCTTGTTGCTCTGGAAATAAAATTTCCCTGATGTCACCACACAAATTATCGGTCCTGTCATGACATGCCCCCCCCTTAACTGCCGCCTGACCAGGGATTTTTCCACTGCTTGGTCTGTAGAATATTTTTCATATTTTGTTAAATAAAAAGGAGGGGGAGATAATCACAAGAATGCTTAAAAGCAACAGGGCATAGTGCATGTATCATACATACCAGCATCACTGGCACAAGAGAGTCAAGGGTAATCGCGCACTGTAAATCAAAGAAGGGATACATCCTTCAGCTATGCAGAGCAGCTAGCAAGGACATGTAATTATAACCAGATGGTTGTTGTTTTGAGACCTACTATTGAATAATGAAAGTGATTAATTGTCACTGTTGACGAATCACAGCACACAACAAAATGTGTCCCGGACACAGCAGTGGGAAGCGGATATAACCTCTGAGATAGGCTCCAAACCCCCCGGCACCCTGAATAGGACAAACGATCATAGAAATTAGATAGATGGGTGGAAGTATTGTGCTATGCTAATGTATAAAAGCTGCACGTTACTTGGGGTAAATGCATCTTTAAAATGAACATCCCTAAATTACAAAAAAAAAAGCAATTCTGTATTTTCCAGGTCTCTGCCGAGACCAGTGCCCCAGTGACGTGGTGGGGGCGGGGTCAATATGGCTGACACGCCTCCGGAACTTCACAATGTTCCAGTCCCAGCAGAAGATCACAGTCAATTACGCAAAGATGACTGGTTTCCTGGGATGTGACCTTGGTCTAGCAGTCAGGAACCAGGGGCATGAGGAATAGCTCATCTAATATAAACATTTCGCGCTGAGACAGACAGCTCTATCCTACACGAGGTTCACAGGGAATCGTGCTGGAAACACCCACTGAACTTGTCCTAAGAAACACAAAACAAATTCTGCAAACAAAATAAGGCAGCACCAGTAGAGGTGGCTGACAGTTACAGTAGCAATGAATTTTCCCGTGTTATTTTTTTGGTAGCTTTTTTTCTGCGATTTTCTTCAAGATTAACAAGGTTCCCGTCTGTCCGCTTCCTGACACTCACTAGCGTAAGCAGCAAAATCACCACCTAAGGCTCACAGTCTTTGAATGCGGCAGATTTTCCTTTCACATTTCTCCTTCTGTGATTTCTGAGCTTTAATTGCAGCCGCCACACGCCGCCCCACAGGCCCCCTCCGCCCCGCAGGCCCCCGCCGTCGCGCAGACCCCCTCTGCCCCGCAGACCCCCTCCGCCCCGCAGGCCCCCGCCGCCAGCATCACGCTGCGCCATTCATTAGCGCAGTCGGGCTAATCAGCAGAATGCCTCCAGCGCAGACAGCCGTGTTTGCGGATCCCTAATGCAAATAGGAGCCTAAAAGCCTGAAAATGGCCAATTTCATCAAATGAATTGGAAAGGACCGCAGTTTCAGAGTGTAATTAAACGTGTGACGGGCGCGGCTGAGGACTGCAGCGTCGCGTATAAAACAAATCTGTTCACTTATTCCGCTAAGAAAGTCGCAGTTGCCTGAAATCCCATCATTTCGGCGTGGCAGATGTGCATATTATTAAAACCCTGATTGCGAGCCAGAAGTCATTAGTCAAAATAATTAATCAGCATGAATCCTCTTTTCGGTTTAAATGGTTATTTACATTTGATCAGTGTGTTTCTGCTTTCCCGTGATGAGTCCATGCTTTGGTCACTTGCCTGGGCATTAACAGAAGCTGGACAAAGCAGCAGCGTTTCTGCAAAGGCACCAGAACACAGAGTGCAACACAGCCAGTGATCTTTCTCAAAAGCCAGTGGACGCCTGTCACAGAGAAGGCTTATCAATTCTGACAGTGAATCGAATGACAGAGTCACGTGTGTGTGCCCGCATCTATATATATTTATACACACACACACACACACAGATAACTGTATGTAAATAGATAGATAAACAGCCGTGTCTGTTTGGCCACCAATGAAATAATGCATCAATCATATTAATCATCGACCTAGAAAGACAGCGACGGCTTGGGCTCTGGGACCTACGTTTCAGCGGGGGGGGGGGGGGGGGGGGGGGGGGGGGGGGGGGGGGGGGGGGGGGG
>JABFDZ020000047.1:8621661-8632333 GCA_019775955.2 Pollimyrus isidori
AGATATCTTCAATGTCCTCCACGGACAGAGCTGCCAGACACACGACCCTCCACTTCTCCCATCCGTCCATCGTGTAGTCAGCCACATACGTCCCTGCAGGACAGTCAGGTTCCCCCGAACCGGTGCTTCTCTTCGAGAAGATAGTGTCAATTGCGTTGAGAGACCAGCTGATCAAATCCATAATTTCTTAGCTGTGGACTGTTGGTATAGAGAAATCCTTTGAAATGCAGACTCTTTGCTTTGGCTCCCTTTGTTGTGAATTGTGTTATTGCATAACTCTTCCAAAAAGATCAGGTTTTCAGTCTCATAATTTAAAACGTATGAGGCAGTTGAAAATGACGAATTTTTCCCTCCTCAAGATTTTTTTATGCAGAGATACATCAGCAGTGAAATGTAGTGTGTTTACAGTGTCTAGTAGTATGCTACACTGAAGTATATCTATACATACCCACACACTGGAAATCTAAATGTGGCTTTTCTGCCATTCTGAAGAATGACTTTAATTATTTAAAAAAACACTTTGAGGGGACGCAAATACTAATAATCATGAACTGAATAAACTATAACTGCTACTTAAGATGAAAGATGTTATTATTCATTACTGATGAACAAACGTGACATCAGTTGGTAACCAACACTTAATTTGTGGCTAATTAATACATAAGTAATAGTATAATACCGTATCATTTGTACCCCTAAAGAAAAGTGTTACCAAAATTTCCATATTCTTACAGTGGTATTAGAATTAGGTGATCAGTGGTCATTGTTGACATACCACAGCACACGACGACGAAATGTGTCCTCTGCATTTAACACATATGTCACACAGCAGGGGGCAGCTAATTTAGCACCCGGGGAGCAGTGCTTGGGAGCGGTACCTTGCTCAGGGTACCTCAGCGGTGCCTTGCTGGGCGGGGATTCGAACCAGCAATCTTTCAACTACAAGTGCGCTTCCCCAACCATCAAGCCACCACTGCCCACTTCATACTGAAAATGACTTTTTGTACATAATCCTTAAAGAATATACTGTAAAGAGGAATGCAAAAAGGATTCTAACCCCCTTTAACACCAGGGTAATCCCTTAATGAGATCCGTTGGCCTTTCCTTGTGTAACGAATCCTATGCCACTGCTGCAGATGCAGCTGTTGCTTGCAGTGGGACTGTGCTGGGAGCCAGAGTGTTTGCTAATGTGGATTCTTTGGGCTGTGCCCTGAGCAGCAGAAATACTCCCATTATCCAGCCAGCAGCTCGACCACTGGGAAATAATCCAAAGCAGCAAACATTTGAGACAAACAAATTATTTTCACTACTGTATATTACGAGACTTGGATTCTTATCGGGTTTAAAGGCATAGCAATTTTAATGACTTAATTTAGTAAGATGATTTTACATAAATCAATGTTTCTCAATCCGATCCTTAGGGACCCCCAAAGGGTCCTTATTTTTGCTTTCTTTCAGCTCCCTGCCAGACAGCCCACAGACCGAAAATGTGCACTGGGGGTTGCTGAGGACTGGTTTGAGAAAAACTATGCAATTTTCACATACAATTGAAAGCAGGGTCAGATGGTCCCTGGAGCAGTTAGGGGTGACGGGTCTTGCTGAAGAGCCCAACTGTGAATACACTTTGCTGACTAAGACTTGAACCAGATTTATAATGACCTAACTCACTGAACTACACACCTCTCCAGTAGGCCGACTCCTTCCCACAATACGTAGGATCATGACACTCAGGGCAACAAAGGTTGCCAGGCAGTGTTGTTGACCCCTATTGCTCAGGCACTTTTACGTTGATATTGGACAACAAATGTCTATTTCAAAAATTTAGATCAACAGTGGGGAACTTTTTGCAATCATCCACATCCGAATGAGTTGCCCTTTTTCTCACTTGGTTGGCGATTGCCCAAGAATATTGCTCACTGTATCATCGCTTATAAGACTTAACATAAATCAGCAGAAAAGAATGATGATAAATGAATTCTAAATATTTCAGAAGTATGTGGAGAGAATATTTTCACTTAGTTTGGAGAGTCACAGCAGTGAGCTGAGAAGATATAAAACTAGGATTATCAAGGATCTGGAACTACTGCAACTTTGCACTATTCTTCTGGAATAATCGTTCCAGTTCTTGAAAAGCAGCAGATATCTGTATTGTAGGACCCCCTCCAAAAATGCCTGAATCCTCCATATGCCGGTGGCCTGATGTAAGTGGTAGGAGCAAAGTGAGGAATCTGTACCCAATGGTTCAGCTGTGTACCAGAAAAACACGCTTTTCAGTCCAAGCTTGCGGTTATAAGTTGTTCTTCTCGATTCTTTGGTCAAAAACACATCCATCCACAGACATGCTAGCGATTTCCGCAGCTATCGCAGCTGAGGTAGCTGTCAATAATGCGCCTGTCCTCACTGAGGTTAACAAGGTCACCCTATAACATTAGAGATGACCTGCTTATATGAATAGAAAAAAAGCCTGATCAGTCATACAGTGAGTGTTCTTTTTCAACAGTACGGGGTATGCTGCAGTAATATTGATAAGTCAGTATCAGTGCTGGGGAGAAGCCATGTAAGATTTAAAATTACCTACCCAGGGTCCAAAAAAAGGTTCCTAAATAAACCATCATGCATTAGTAATGCATTCAGCCGGCCAGTTTAGTTGCACCAACCACTTACCCAGTTAAAGTCATCGTGATCCAGATCTAGATCCTTGCAGTGACAAGAAAAACACAATGCTAATTGGATGGAACATCAGCAAATTGCAGAATTATGATAAGTGAATATCCAAATAATTATATCAAATCACCTAGTCTTTGAGTAATTCTCTCCACTTCCTAAAACTACTTAGGTTTTTGAAAAATGGTCTTAGATATATCAGAAAGTTTGACTTTGAATAATCTCTCCTGCACCACGAACGCATGCAACAAGTATAGTGAATCAATTGCTTTGACTTGGAATGGCCTCCGATCTGCACCAGTAAAGAAAGTGAGCAGGTTGATGGAATGGAAAAGAAACCACTTAACGGGCGCTTGAGGGAGGGAATCCTTGGCAGGAACTTCACAGCATCTCCTTAGAGAATCCTTTGTGTTTCACCCAGGAGTCTGGTTGGGTGGCTTCAGCAGGTGGCCGATTTGGTGCCCGAAGGCTGACATAGTGAATTAAATGCTTGCTTCATGCGGAAGCATTTGCAGCCCTTGATTGTTGTTGGTGTTTCATCTCACAAGCAGCACAGGCCTGGAGGATTGCTCACATTTTACAGCATTAAGACATGGCTTGACTGGAGACTGAGGCAATGCCTGCCATCGGTGCAGAGCCCTGGAGATGCTAGTGTGGTGCTCAGTGAGAGCTGGCACTGATCATAGAGGCAGTAGCTACACGCTGTTAACACCTGTGACAGTAACAATGGGTAGGGAACTAGCCTTTGCCTGTTGTATTCAGATCCATTTCCAGTTGGGTCCATAGACTCACACAGTCTGCTCTTGCAAATACACAAGTCTTCATACGAGTATGAACATAAACTGGTGTTATGACTCTGTGCTGTCCCCTGCCTTGTTCCCTGTTCTTCTCTCTACACTAACAACACTGGCTTGTGGGTCACTGTGCTCAAAAAGATGTTTTGGAAGATGGAGCAAACTATAAATAGTGCATGATGTGAATGAGAATATACATGGAAATCCAGGAGGTTTTGTTCAAAGAAATGCACTCCATCAAAAAGTTATTGTGATTATTTTCCAAAAGGGGTGCTAAGCTACAGGGAGTCCAAGGACCTCATGTATAACAGAACTGGATTTTTGTGTTGGCAACCTGTCGAATTTAAGGTACCCCAGATTAACTGGACTTTATTAACTTGTTGGATTTAAGGTACTCTAAGCTATCTTGCTAACCCCAAAATCCAGCTTTGTCCCTGATAGTTTCTCTTATACTTGATCTCTGATATGTTAAGTGCATATTTCTGTCTCTACCAAGTGAAATGATTTAATTTATATATTTAACAGAAATGCACAGTTGAGAAGGTAGGGAAATCACTCTGCCTGCTAAGGGATTTGAACCTGTAACCTTCTGATCATGGGCACTGGATACCACAGAGTCACACACTGCCCCTCATGATAAGCATTCAGCATTAACAGTGCTTGCCAGCCGTGTAGATTTGAGGATGCATATGGAAGCTGATCTTGATCTGACATGAAAAGGCAACACATCGAGCGGGAGTTCCTACCCAGGATGGTCCCTGGTCTTCGGCTGGAACAATCCTCCCTGCCTCCCCTCTAGGGCTCCATGTCACGATTCACAGCGATGGAACTGGGCCGGCAACTCTGCGGGAAGATGAGGAAGGCGAGGAGACCCGAGGCCGCCGTGCTTGTCACGGCCTGCGGCCTGGGGATCCACTTCTACACCCCGGAGATCAGCCCGCTGGAGATCCAGGAGGGGAGCCACTCAGCCGAGGACCTGTGCCTCGAGGCGGCCAAGAGATGCCGTAAGTAGGGCCCGGCCCGAGGCGGCCCGCGAGATGTGGTCAGGAAACCTGGGGTAGAGTCGCAGAGCCGCTTATCGCCGTCGCTGGCGTGCGGGGGCGGGTAGAGCAGAGGAAGTCGTGCACGCTCGCGAAATCGGCAAAACGCCGTGTCCTGGAAACAGACAAACACCACAGTTAAACAACACCCAGCATGGACACCTGCGAAGACCCACACTATAATTAAACACGCGTCTCCTTTGTGAGAAAGATGCATGAAACTCTCTCTCCTACCTAGCAGTGCACCTCGGTGCCAGGTGGCGTCAGACCTGGCATGAAACCGAGAAACTCGATAATTTACGACTTTTACTTCCTTCAGGCATCTCCCCTCTCTGCCACAACCTCTTCGCCCTCTATGAAGAATACAGGGACATCTGGTATCCCCCCAATCACATTTTCACAGTCGACGACAGCTATGTGAAGCTGCACTACCGTATGAGGTGAGTGGCGCCACGGAGGTGGGTGGGGGAGGGGGTTCCTTGCGGTCGGGGGAAGTAACGCATGTGGCTCCTGTGTGAAGCACATGCATGTCCTGATGCCTTTACTGGGGGGGAAACCAAAAAAAATAAAAAAGAAGTTTCGTCACAGCCATGAAAACTAGAATGATTCATGGGGCTCGGTTAGGGCGGGAAACTGGATGTGGAGGCTTCTGGTGGAGCTTAAATACGGAAGAGGGGAGGAGTGTCCCCAAGAGTCACACAGAGTCACACAGAACCTCGGGTGACCGGAAGGGAAAGTCGCCGCGTGACACAGCATCTCTCGGCCCAGGTTCTACTTCACCAACTGGCACGGCACCAACGAGAACGAGTCCCCCATCTGGAGGCACTCCCTAAACAAACACAAGAGCTGTGCCAAGCAGGAGAGCCCCGAGGGCACCCCTCTCCTGGATGCCGCTTCCCTGGACTACCTGTTTGCCCAGGTAAGACCCCGCATGCGCCATCCACAGCCGTACATGGCATTGGGGACCAGTATGAGAATTCTGTCCGTCTTTCTTCAGCACCCAACCAAACCTGACATTTAAAGGGGGGATTTCTAGTATGACTAAGTGAATGACACCACAGGACCGACCGCCTCGCGTGTCTGGTTGCGTTGGCCAACTGACACTTTCCACCAAGCCGGATCGGCTGCAGGTTCCCAGGGTCCCGTCCGCTTGGGTGGAGGTCCTGACCGGCTCGCTCTGTCGCGCCGTTTCTCCTGTAGGGGCAGTACGACTTTGTGAAAGGACTGGCCCCGCTGAAGAGCTCCCACAGCGAGGAGGAGGTGCACGAGATCGAGAACGAGTGTTTAGGTATGGCGGTGCTGGCCATCTCACACCACGCCATCAACAAGAAGATGTCCCTGCCCAGCATACCGGCAGAGCTCAGGTAAGGGACGCCCTCTCACACACCCGTGATGTTCCGTCGAAAGGGAAATTTAATTCCCTTTATTGATTGTTTTAGAACTTGCCATTATCCGGAATGACTCACAGCTGGGCATTTACTGAAGCTGGCCTTGCAGCTGCCTTAGTAATTTGAACCCAAGTTTGAGACTGATTGAGTCTAATGTCCATATTTATTGCAAAAACAAGGCTTCCGACCTTGGCAGGCTATGTAGGCGAGCGGAACGAAACAGACCTCTCTTGTTCTCTTCTCAGTTATAAAAAATACATCCCAGAGAGCTTGAACAGGACCATCAAACAGCGCAACTTCCTCACCCGCGTTCGAATCAACAACGTCTTCAAGAACTTCCTCAACGAGTTCAACAGCAAGACCATCCAGGACGGCCACGTCACCACACACGACCTGAAGGTCAAGTACCTCTCCACCCTGGAGACCCTGACGCGCTCCTTCGGCAAGGAGGTGTACGAGACGAGCATACTGCAGGTCTCCAGCGAGAACAAGAAGTTCCCAGTGTTCGCCTTCAACGAGTGTGACCCGCCGGTGTACGAGGTGCAAGTGTCTGGGAACAACGGCATCTCCTGGAGGAAGAAGCCACTCAATGTAAGTAGAGCATTCCACTGACACACAAACTGTAGCCCTTCCCTCTACTCTAAGTCACAGATGATTCACTTCTTACATTTATTCAATATATAAAGTCATGGGAATAACAGGACTATGAAATGCACTGCCTTGTATGATTGTGTATCATTTATGGCCTCGATGACAATTATGACCTTGGTTTGCACAAGAAATGTTCTTTTGTGAACATTTTAGAAGTTGTCATAATGCTCGATGAGCGTATTTAATTCGATTCCAATACCAGCATGTACATCCATTTAAATCAAAGATATACAAATTGGTTTGCAAGTATATCAGCTTTTGGGTTCCCCCCCCTCTGTGCAGAACTCCTTCCTACTTAAAAACAAGAACAAATCCAAGAAAAGCAAGATGAAAAACAAGAATGAGAAGAAAGAGGAGACCATGGACAGCTGGGAGCTGTTCTCCGACTTTCACGAGATCACCCACATTGTCATCAAGGAGTCCATAGTCACTATTTACAAACAAGAGATGAAGATGGTAAGTTTTCACACAGGTGGAAGACATGATAGGCTTCTACCAGTTTCAGCACTGAGCACAGACATCACAGTGGTTGAAAAGCGAGGAGGAGATATGTATGACATGCATTAGTAGGAGATCCTTAAGGTCACCACAACTAGAGAGAGAAAGAGAGAAGCAACCAGGATGGAATGTTTCCTCACCAGATGAACTAGAGTTGCCAAATCGTCCACAGGTATGATTGTGTGTGAGTGAGCCCTGCAATAGGTTGGCAGCCCATCCTGGGTCATTCCCTGCCTTGTGACTATAGCTTCTGGAATAGTCTCTAGACCCACGAGACACTGAATAGGATGAGTAGGTGAAGAACATGGATTGGTGTTCGAAATGGACAGCAGAGCTCCCATCGTTGTACCACAGCTAACGGGGCACTGACCGCGTCTTGCAGGAGATGCAGCTGGCATTCCCCGCCGAGGCCCTGTCCTTCGTGGCGCTGGTGGACGGCTACTTCCGGCTGACCGTGGACGCCCATCACTACCTGTGCACGGAGGTGGCTCCTTCCTCTGTGGTGCAGAACCTGCAGAACGGCTGCCACGGGCCCATCTCGTAAGTTGGGGGGGGGGGATCGCATCCGCTCCCACCACAGCGGACGGATCTGAGCATCAGCTAGAATTACCACGGAGGATGGGTGTGTGGTCCCTGATCAGCAGCGCTCCTTATTTTTTTTTTTATTATAATTTTTTTAATCAGCTGTTTTGACGGCGTCGAGCGGTAAAAGTGTAACTGAAAACCGCCAAAAGGTTTTCCGTCACGCGACACGCTGCAGCCCAACCTCCGGACAGTGGTCGTCGCATGTTTTTTAAAAAATTTTTTTGTTGCATCTGTTCCTGTTTCTGTTTGTCAGAACCGACTATGCCATTCATAAGCTACGCCAGGAGGGGAACGAGGACGGCATGTATGTGCTGCGTTGGAGCTGCACCGACTACAGCCACATCCTGATGACGGTCACATGCAACGACGTACGACGCCGCTGCGCTGGGGTCGGGGGGGGGGGGGGGGTCACGTCATGTGATCTGGGGGCAGCAGGCAAGAATTAGCTATCACTCCTTAGCAGAAGACAGAAGGGTTCGGGGGCTGGTTAGGGTCATTGATGTAGCTGACAGTGTTACTGCCGAGGTGTATTTACACCGATGCCTCTACATTTCGCAGCGAACATCTAGCACAGTGACATTATCGTTTTGCATCCAGCCAGTAAACAAACAGGCTCAGCCACACTGGCCAGAGATAGCATCTGATTGCAGTGCGGACCGCAGAGAGGGAACTTTTCATTGTTTGTCAGTAACAAGAAAAGAACGTGTCTATGGCCAAAATTAGAATGTGTCTCTTGGCATGATGTCCTGCCGTCTATTTTCAAACAGACCCCCCTTTTGTTTTTAATCATCGTTTCTTATTTAAATATTGTCCCTCACCCCTGCGGCGGATCGCAGGTGGACCTGTGCGAGTCCAAGATGACCCGGCAGTACAAGAACTTCCAGATCGAGGTGACGGTGGGGGGCTTCCGGTTGTGTGGGACGAACACCTCGCAGGGCAGCCTGAAGGAGCTGATGGAGTACCTGGGGGGCCAGTGTCTGCGGACGGAGAACGTCAGCTTCCAGCTGAAGCACTGCTGTCCTCCCGAGCCTCGGGGTGAGACGCTCTCCGCCTTAGAGGCAACGTTCACACCCACCGGCTCACTAGTGTCTCACAGAGGTGACGTCGTCGTGACTTTAACTAGCGACTCTCACGTTATGAGGTCGAGTCATTAACAGCCCCTAAGGTAACAGCCTCTTAACAAATCGGCCTTTCACTCAACACTACTCCGTTGGCCTCATCTTCCCTGAATGTCCTTATGTTCCACTCCTGCTCCCCGAATAGCCTCATTAGGTGCTTGCCTTGTTGTGTAGCTCCTGCTTCATCACTGCTCACACTCAGACCTGGCCATTCATTGGAAGCTCAGTACGTTTGCGATGTGCTATTTGCCTCAGCTGATCATCGCTTTGGACAGAATCGTCTGCAAAGTGCATAAGTGGGGAAGAAACAACAAACATACTGCATGATACTGCCTAGAACCCAGGAAGTGAACGAGACATCTTCTCTCATAGAAATCATGCGTGACGACTGATGATGGCGTGGCAGGAATGATAGATTGGGTTAAGGGGGACTGTACTGGCCTGGAGGGAAGATAGTAACCTGAGGAAAAGGGATTATCGCTTAGATTTTAGAGTGGATTTTGTAGCCATTGTGTCACATGGTCTTCAGAACAGAGCACAGGTGAACCAAGATACTTCGTCACAAGATAAAGCCCAAGAGGAGCAGTTTAACCACAATCCAGTTTTCATTAAATATGTAGCTAGAGTGTTTGTAGGCCAGTATATCCAGGTATTTAAATGTATGACAGTGGTAACTTTGGGGGGGTGCTAGTTAATTAAATGTACGTATGTAATCGAATCGGGAGCAGTGAGCTGAAGGTTATAACCAGCATAGGGGGTGACAAGTAGAGAGGTTACCGTGGCGACCATCGGGCCCCCCCCGGGCAGGAAGAGGTCGTCTGGCAGCGTCCTCTTCAGAAGCCGGCTGCGGAGGTTACGAAACTCTAGACGGGGGTCAGGAAGCGGGCGACTCTGCTGGGTAGAGATGACTTCCTCTTGTGACTCTGGTGAAGCTCGACGCCCTGAGATGCGTCAGAGAGCACTCGCGTAATGGGGGGGTGGGACGGCTACGCAGAAGGACCTCTCTGAACGTCAGTCTGGCCCACGCCACGCTGCACTCTCCCACCGCCTGGCCACACACCCCTGCGGTCGCCCCGACGTCCCCCTAAGCCTGCAGAGGGCCCCTCTTCCTCTCGGCCCCAGTTAACTGGAAGGGTCGAAACGGAGCTCGTTCCCCCGGGTTCATGCCCGCAGCTCTCTCGGCGATTAAGTCCACCGCCTTTTGTTGCAGAAATTTCCAACCTCCTGGTAGTGACCAAGAAGAGAGACCAGGACACACAGGATCGTCTCTTCAGCCAGCTGATATTCCACAGGATAACTAAGGAGGAGATTTTGCAGGTGCGTTTGTGTGCGAGCGCGTGTGTGTTTATCTGACACCCGCCACTAGGAGGCGTCGGTGTTTATGTGGCAGTACGCACATCCGGGAGGGTCCTGACAGGATGGCAAAGCAGCCATGGTGTGAATATTCCCATGAGGCGATACTTTACTCTCTCTCAGCCGGTCAGGAGCACTGAACACCTGGTTTAGGCATGTTGGAGGCTGGGAGGGAGCAAAAATGTAGACCGTCTGAGGGTCACCAAGGACTGGAATGAGAAAGACCACTTTAGTGCCATCAATAGTGCCAACATTTGTCTATCATCAGTGGGAACCCCCACAAAAAGAGCCACACTTAACGAGCATGTTGTCTGTGTGTATATGTGCCGTCCTCTAACTGCCTTTGCTCATGCGCGTTCCCAACACAAGGGGGAGCACTTGGGTCGGGGTACCAGGACCAACATCTACGCAGGCATCATGAAGGTGAAAAACGAGGACGACGAGGACAGCGGCTACTGCAGCTACAGCGAGACGAAAGTGGTGCTGAAGGTGCTGGGGTCCAGTCACAGGGACATCTCACTGGTGAGAGTGCCCGTGTCAGCACCCCCCCCAGCGTCCCCCCGTCAGCATCCTCCCCCCCA
>JABFDZ020000047.1:8724509-8736045 GCA_019775955.2 Pollimyrus isidori
GAGAATCACGGTGGGAGCTACGGCGAGAGACACGGTGGGAGCTGCGCCGAGAGTCACGGTGGGAGCTGCGCCGAGAGTCAGGGTGGGAGCTACGGCAAGAGTCAGGGTGGGAGCTACGCCGAGAACCACGGTGGGAGCTGCGCCGAGAGTCAGGGTGGGAGCTACGGCGAGAGTCAGGGTGGGAGCTACGCCGAGAGTCACGGTGGGAGCTACGCCAAGAGTCAGGGTAGGAGCTACGCCGAGAGTCACAGTGGGAGCTATGCTGAGAGTCAGGGTGGGACCTATGATGAGAGTCCTGGTGGGAGTTATTGTGACTCAAGGGAGAGTGTCTGTGGAAGCTTGTGTGCGAGACTTTGACCTTTCGACCTGGCAACAGCAAAGATGGCTGCAGGTCGTGGCTGGGAGACGTCCTCACCGCAGACTGGGATGTCGCACAGCTCCATGCGTACATTCTCGTCCAGGGTGAGGCACCATGGAGCAGCCTGCTTGTTTCCGGGGTTACGGCAGTAGGAGTGGCCCCCGTTGAGCTCGGGGTGGCGCACGGCGACGTAGCTGTGACTGTGGGGGTACTGCGAGTTCCAGGGCTGGCACTGGAGACCGGACCTGGTCACGCTGACTGTGCCCCGGTAATCTGCACCTGTGCCGTTGTAACACCTGTGATCTGTGGAGAAGATAGTAAAGTAGGCAGGTAAAACTGAAAAGGATGCACAACTGGCAATAGCGTAGTACTACATACTATGTACAGTAACTGTCTGGTAGAGGAGTATCTACGAATACTTAGGATTTTAATTTCTATGTTTAATGTAGCAACATGTGAGGGCATCACTTTTTCCTCACAAGAAATTTGAAATTTTATTTAATAACCATTTATGCCAGTATGTCTGATGTGTAACTTTTTCTATAATTTTGTATATTATTTTGTATTAATATATAATATTTTTATGAATCCAATATTTTTTCCTATTACGTATACTTTACATTAGTAACTACTCCTGTCTTTTCTTTCTTCACTTTAAGATGCTCTCTTTCAATCTATGGTGGACATTTTTATACGCCGTCTAAAGTGCAATTCTTTTTACATTTTCATTTTTCTTTCGTTTCCGTGGCCCCGGAAATAACAATATGACTGTGCCCTGCACATCTGGGTCGTTTCAACAAAGATCCAAAATTATCACTGTACGATCGTGCGGTTGCAACGTGAGCCCGTTCCTCCGGGATTAATGACGTCTCCAGACTCTGATTCTGATACGTATCTGCGCAAATGTCGAAGAACAGGTGTGTAAAGACTGAGCGTGTGGACAGACCGCTAACAGCATTCGACTGTCATCTTCCCTGAGATTTTCTAGGCGGAGATGGACTCTGCAAAGGCAGCGGGGCCTGGTCTCGCTCTGCGGCAGTCGGGGGGGTCCGAGGAGGCCCTTACTCTTGTTGATGGGGTCGGGCATGGGGATGCCGATCCTCATGCAGTGCACCGCCAGCGGGCTGTCGAAGGCGGGCAGGTCCTCGCAGTTGGGCAGCTTGAGTTGCTTGAGGATCACCGGGTTGGAGCGGGCGATGATGTACTCCGTCCTGCACAGGTCGTTCTCCAGCATCTCGCACTCGTCCTGGCAGAGGTCACGCGGCCGGTCCACCCCCGAGCTCCGGTCGCACGCCGGGAAGGCAAAGTGGCACAGCGAGGGGATGGCGAACTGCGAGCAGCGATCTGATAGGTGGTTGGAGGTGCCAATCATGGTGAAGGCCGCTGGTGGTTGGGGAGGAGAAGAATGTGGGTGTGTCGAGGTACAAGATCAAGCTTAAACCTTCTAAACAGGAGTGAAAATGATCTCCTCCAGCAAATCTCCAGCTGAAGGAACAAAACTAATCTTAAAGTTAAATATGCCATATATGACCACTGGAGGCTCTTGTTAGACTCCATTGTTAGAATCCATTTAGCAAAGGACGCTTTACCATTCTTGAAATATTCATGCAAGTGGGCAAATATATAGAATTGCAAACTACTGCACACTATTAATTAAGGACGGCCGTATCCTTCTGCAGTTTATGAACTGGAGGAGGATTGGGCCTGTGGTACCTGTCATCTGGGTCTCGATCTCGCCCTGCATCTGCAAGGAGTCCACAAAGATGCTTCGGTTGCCAATGAAACGGGCACAGGCGATGCCTCTGTATGGCTGGCAGAAGCCCTCCTCATCTCTGCAACCGAGAAAACAGCAGCGGGCGCTGTGGTCAAAGAAGAGTCAGCAATGGGGACCTGCTTATGTCCAGCGGGTGAAACCCCGCTTTGCTCGTACCAATATGCAGCCGTTTTTACAGTCCTAGTGGCCGCCACTAGGGGGCAGGCCACACCGCCGCTTTGGGTCCGCTCATTCAACAGGAAAAGAGGAATACCACTGTCTGGTCTTTCCATTCTGCTCTGTCTAAAAAAAGGTCAGAGATGGGGAGTCACTAGTCCTCGCAATTCCCTGTAATCACCAATACCTAAGTCCCCACAACAGAGGAGAATTAGCCTTTGCGTGTGAAAATACACAAACTGGCCCTTATGCAATTTTCATAATGGAAAAAAACAAACAAAAAAAAAAACTGACTGAGAAATACTAACTGCTGCACCATGCACAAGGATAGTGACCTTGTTTGTCTCTTTCTGCACACGTTCGCTGTCAAGAGTTGTGCTTTTCCCTCTTTGCCCAGACAAAGACCATCACACAGGAAGTGACACCATCCGGATATTGCTTATTATCAGTTTTGATCACGTTTTCAGTTTTTTTTGTAAGGGATTTAGGGGTCATTAACAATACGACTGTTAAGCTACTCTGGAAATACACAAACGCACAGATTGTAATGCAGACTTTAGTAGCGAGCCAGTCCAGAAGCACACAGGACCGGGACACACAGGAGAGAAAGTGTATCGTATCATCTCATCAATTCACGTAGAGATGAAAAGTTACAAACAGATGCTTTCAACAATGACACACGGTGACATCAGTTTTATCACACTTTGTGATCTTAGGACTGTGAGACACAGGAACTCAACTAAAGGGGGTCATGGAAGGGTCAGTGGGAGTCTTTGTTCTCTAAAACCATCACATGTCTGGGATGCAGATGTTCCTGTATGCCCCCTGGTGGTTGGATGAGGAAGCGTGCATTCTTGTGAAAGCCTGTATATACATGTAGCCAGTACTACAACGATAATAATGAGGGTCAGCATGGTGGCCCTGCGGGTGGCGTTGTGTCCTCACACCTCCAGGGCAGGGGGGTGGGGGGGGTTCCTCTGGGTACTCTGGCTTCCCGTCTCTGTTCAAAGATATGCAGTCAACTTCTAAATTGCCTATAGCAGTGTTTGCCAATCCGTCTTTGAGAACCCGCAGTAGGTGCCTGTTTTTGTTCTCTCCAAGCTCCTTGCCAGACAGACCACATTTCTGCTCCCTCTCAGCTTCCTATCAGCAGCAAAAACATGGACCGTCTGTGGGTCCCGGAGGACCGGATTAGGAAACACTGGCCCAGAGCGTTGTGGGTGTATGTGCCCTGTACATGAGATGATATTCAGGTCCCCACAAAGCCTGACCAGGATAAGTAGTGGATGAGGGATAAATGAATGATAAGGCTTTAGATATGTAATCAACATACACAAGGAAGAATGAAACGAGTACAGACACAGATCTATACTGAAAACAAACATGTCACACTTCCTCATGCCACAATAAACCCATTCTAGGAAACAAATGCCTTTGGCTGTTACAACGGGAACAGTGTATTACAAATCATCAGAATAAAAACATGGCAGCGATGTCGCCAATCAGCAAGACAAATCGGAAGCGTCTGAAACAACTAAAAAAAAAAACAAATCTAACCAAAGGGAATTAAGACTAAATAATTCAGAAGGCTGTTTCCTTGGGCCGGGCTCGTCCAGAGCTACGCTACACCTACGTCAGCCAACGATGTATTTCTGGAGCGATGCCGTCCTAGTCGACCATAAGGCCGAGGAGGACTGGATAAATGACAAGGGAGCGAGCGCACAGGCTCTGTAGAGAGGAGCGGTTGAGGCTAATCACTACCCTCTCTCATCCAGAGGCCAGCGCAATCCACTGCCTGTACTTTGAGGGATGAAGCCGTGGGACACTAGCAGAAATAACACTCGCATCGCTATTTGGGTAAACAGCGCTCACTCCTCTGCTAGAATGCCGAGCTTCCTGGCTCACTATCACCTCTTATTCAGCATCTGCTTGTACAAATATGAAGAAAGACAAACTATTCTGTTTCCTGCACCACTTTACCCCCTTTCGATGACCTAATAAACCAGACATACCAAATACATTTTTATCGGACGGTTTCATCCAAATGAGGCCGTGTGGTGCTCCAACATTGCTGGCATAAGGCTACACTTGTTCAGCTCCAGAAGCTGCTATAATTAAGAAGATAGTCAAATATTGCAAAACAAAGCAAGATAAATCAATTTTCAATATATGAGACTACAAAGAGGACAAAGATTTACCAGGACTCTTGTCCAGATATATACATACATTCCCAGCCAACATCCACCCTGGAGGGTGGAGCTTATCTCAGAGAGCAGTGCACCCTGGACAGGATGTCAGTCCCTGGTGGGGCACACGCACATAATTATACTCTATGGGCGATTTAGAGACACAGATTAACCTAAATGCATGTTTTGGGACTGCAAGAGGAACCCAGAGGAAACCCACATCGAACGGGGGGAATATGTAAGTCACACACGAACACACACACATCAGAGATTTCACTGGAACCTGCCCACTTCGAATGCAACACTGCTGGTCACTATGCAGCCTAGATATAGCTATAACTAATTTGATTGAGCTTATCTGTATTTTCCTATATACGTATAAACACTCCTCTACTTACGAACTTTCAACTTACGAACTTTCAGACATACGAACGAAGAGGACCGTAAGTCCAAATTCTGTTAATTGGACTCCCGTTTCCTGTCCTCCACATACATTTTTTTCCCCAGTGCGCCAAATCAGACAAAACGTTTCTTGCTCGAGTGCCCTCTCTATACAGATTTAAGCAGGAAACAATACCTAGTTACATAATTTGAGTCAAATATGTTTTTTTTTCTTTATAGTTTTTAACGGTTTTTAACTTATGCCAGGGTGAAGTTATGTCATTAGATATCAACCAGTTCAGGTAATATGCAAGATGGTGAACACAGTGTGTCCTAGTCCATGTTCTCATCATCTAATGCATAAAGTACGCACTACATTAATGACTAAGTAGTAGGCTTCTAACAAATCTCAGTACTCTATGTGCTCCATAATCTCACCAATGCCCATCTCTAGTTATATCACTATGGCAGTATCAGGTGCTGCTACCTAGCAGCTTAAATGGGGGGAGTTCAAGAAGAGTTCGCTTTGACCCGTGGCCTGACATGGCTATTTCCAGATGCTTTTACAACATGTTGTGCAACTCCTAACATAAAAAGGGAGGTATCATACAGAGCACCGAACATCTTTGACGGGTCTCGTCCTGTTAAACAACGAACGGTACTCTTGGTTGGGGCAGCGAAGCAAAATGGAAGCAGGGATGTAATAATAAAATGGTAATCTGTGAACTTCACAGGCAGAACGTAACACCCCTGCCACCTGGGGCTTAACGGAAAGCAGAGGTGCTCTTTGGACACTGAGCAGAAGGCTTTGCTCTCAGTTACTATAGAGCCAGAGCTCATGCTCCTGTTTGTCCCGGGTCAGTGTTTGTAGCCTGACTTATCTAATCTGTCCTTTTAATTTGTGATCCTTGGTGTTGTGTCCCAGTGTTTGCCACCCCAGTTTTCAATATTTGAGTCCTCGTCTTTCCAAACTCTTTCTGGGACCTTCTGTTCACTCGGTGGCCCCAAGTCCTGGAGTTCACTTGTTCACCGCCCTGTCCTGTTCAACGAGCCCAGGGAGTATTGGACAGAAGACCTGGTAGGATGGATGGGGTAGGACGGTCCAGTTGGAGAGCTTTGCGTATTTTACAAACCTTCTCCGTCTTCGTTTCTTATTTTAATCCCATATACGAAGCACTTTGAGGGAGATTTCATTTACAAGAAGTGCTATGTAAATAAAGAATTTTATTATTATTTTGCATGACACACAAGCAGACTGTGGTGCTAACACTGTGTCCTTATTCGCCCTCCCTGCACACAGCAGGGTCAGCAGCCACAGAGATATCAATACTGAATATTAACTGTACGAATTGCATCTGTTAAGAGCAGAAAGACAGTCCCTGGAGGTCAGTAAAACCCCCCCCACCCCCGATCAGCATCACGGGAAGGCTTCCCATTCCGGCATCCTGGAATGTTATCCATCCCACCTCGTTTCATAACCTCCACCCCCCGAAACATTCCAGCTGATTCTGCTGCCAGAATATCGGCACACGGCATACCTCTACCTCAGCATGCATTTTTCATCATGTGCAGAGCAGCCTCGAGGTCATCTGTGGCTCGATTCTGCAGCGGCGAGTTCGGAATATGCAGAATGAGATCTTGGCCTCGCTCCATGCTCCCGAAGATTAAACTGAGCCATAACTGAGTTGTGAACATCTCAGATCGCTTCAAAAGAACAGTTTGAAGAACACAACCGCCTTCAGAAAGCTTTAGGAAAGATTTTGATGGCTTTTCAAATTCGCTTCAGTACGTAGACAGTGTGGGATCTCAATCCAGAGGAGCGACTAAAATGCAGGAGCTGTCAGCCAGTTACATCTGCATTCTTCATTAGATTCTTAGGGTTCCAAACACGTCCCATCAAAGCAGCACCAGAGAATAGAGTAGTGATACTTTGTTGATTCCCATGGGTAAGCTGTCCTATCGCCTATCCCAGCTTGCGCTCCACGTGACACACTGACATATAAACAGGTGACGCAAGCTTGGGGGACACAGCAGAGGGTCAGCCAGCGTGCGGTGCTCGTGGAGCTAGCGGTTAAGGGCCACACTCAAGGGCCCAACAGCAGCATTAATCTCCCATAAAAGAGCATTCTGTGGAGAACCAAAGAAACAATTTCTTGTCCATAAACAAGCAAGAAAATCAAACATTGCACTATTGAAGCATTGCACACACGCAGAACAGTACTTTCATTAATATATACAGCGGTACCTCAGTTCTCGAACTTAATCCATTCCGGACTCTGGATCGAATCCTAAAAAGTTTGAGTTCTGATCTAATTTTTCCCATAAGAAATAATGGAAAATCAATTAATTGGTTCCCAGCCCTCCAAAATTATACCTAAATAAGTTTTTTTTAGAATTTAAACACAAAATGAAAAGGATAAAACGAGAGCATTTTTTTCTTAATGGCTTCCAAAACGATAAAGATCTTATCCCAACATTACCCCTGTCCTGTCCTGATCGTCCGCTCCTTCCATGTGCCACGCCCCCTCGTTAACCTTGTGTGGGATCCCTATGTGATCAACTGTTTCTGGTTGTTGTCATTAGTCCTCTGCATTAAGTCCACGTTTCAGTTTGTTTCCCCAGTCTGGTCATTGGGTGCGTTCGACTTGCTTACGGCGCTGGCTTAAAGTAACACATTCTGATCCTGACGCAATGCATTATGGTTAGATGCATTGCGACCTCTCACTTGGCTGCACAAGCCGGAACTGCCTCTGTGATGACACACCTTTACCCTTATTGGCTGAAGAATTTAGTTACTCGCATGACGTTTGTATCCCATGCAGTTCCGATGCATAATCTGTTATTTGTCCCGAATATCATTTAAAGCAGTGAGAACTGGTTTTCAGTTAATTTACATGGTAAAATAAAGTTTAAATAAATGACATAAATGCTCTAATAGTACATGTAAGTTAGTGGTTTATTTATTTTTAGTTACTGTTATGTTGCGCTGCTTTATTTGGTTAATCATCCAGTCTGTGAAGAACGCATTGAAGTAAGAATTGATATTGTAGTATGACTCATTTCCTGGCGCGTACAATTTATATTAGGTTAGTGTTCATGGTTCGACTTCTGATATTCAGATTGAGTTCTAGGTCAAACTGGTTTGTTCCACTTTCAAGAAATTTGAGTTCTAGTGAGTTTGAGAACCGAGGTACCCCTGTAATTGTAGCTTTGAAAAATTGTAGCATTGTAAGCATGCTCGATTGAGGAATGGTCCCTTTGTTTATGCACAGTGAATCCTGATCCAGTCCCTGTGCAGGAATAATGTGTTGCTTATGGAATAAAACCTGAAAAGGGTGTTTACCATGTGCTTTATTACTCTGGGCATCTTTTTAGAAGGAAGAAAAGGTTTTTTCAAGTCAGCCATTCATATTTATTTCCCAAAAACATTCCATTATGTGTACTTTTTCCACGGAAAACACTTGAATCTGGCAGACATTCGGAGCAAAGGGGCCTGAAGCAGGGAGATTGGGCCAGCGTGACAGGCGGTATGGTCCGGGGTCTGTCCTCACGGCATGCAACCAGCGCCGTCGGGGCGGGTTATATAAGCAGTAGGGCACAAGTCCCACTGTGGAATCCCGACAGCCAGGCTCCGAAATCTTCCCCTCAAGTCTCCTTCCACATGGACTTTCCGACTCAAGTTGCTTTTTTAGAATCCTCTCCACCAAATTCCCCCCTGTCCCCATCCCCCCCGATTTAGATATGCCTTGAGGAAGGTGAGGGTGGGGTTTAACAAATGATTTAGCCCCTCAATAAAGCTGACAAAGGGGATTGTGGTTTGAGCATTGATATATTCTGCCTCTAGGCCCACCCACAGATAAACCACCTAAGTCCAAGCTCAGGTCTCTGCTTTTTCTGAACACTCCAGTATACCGAATCAAATGCCTGAGGTATGCGACCCACAAACGTGTCACTTCCTGCGGGGCCCAAAGAGCCTGGGCAGGTCTCCTCCCCGGCACCCTTTCAAGAAGCCTCCTTCACACCGATGAAACAAAACATCCATGACTAACAGGCACTGTGCGTTGAAGCTAGCTGTGTTTATCGGGTACGCACCAGCATAATTGGACCCAAGTTTTCAACACTGCTATTGTGACACATCTGAGATACTTCCAAGGACCCCCAACTGCAGTAGTTTAGAGAAACTGACAGGCGTCGGCGCAGATGCCATTATTTATACGCAGTACAGATAAGCAGAAAACGGTGAGGAATGCAGCACCAGTGAAGATTATTTATAACCTCTCTGTTGTACCTATGGCCGTTCCTCCTTGGTGTGTGGCTTCTTGAGTGCCCTGTCCATACATGACCTGCAGGTTATACAAGCAGATAAATCTAACAGATGAAATGTTTTCATATTGTTACACAAGAAGCAACACTAACACGCACTGCTGTAGGGAACCGTGCATCGACAAGCACGCCTCGCTGTGCTTATCGGGTCCTCTGGCGAGCAACGACAGGGAAGTGCATGCGTGATGTTTCCCAGACCTTCCGAGGACCAAACCCAAGATGGCCATCTTTGGAATTGCAGAACTTGGGGGGAAGGGTAGGTCATTGTTCTCCTTCGTCAACAATTCTTCTGGGAATAAACTACCATAAAGGACAATTTCCTTAATATATTATCCTTCACGTCAACACACTTACATAAATATACAGCACGTGACCCAGTGCTTGTAAACAATGAACGCCAATTAACTCAGGCAGATTTAATTTTTAATGCTCAGATTTGGCTAAAAAAGAGCCCCGTTCACTCAGCATAAGCAAACCTTGTTTATATTCATATTTACATTGCTGTTCGTGAGGACGGATAGTACAAAAATGATACCTAAGAGGTCAGTGCTAAAGAGTAGTTTACTGAAATCTATCATAAACCAGATGGGATTGTGTGATTCTCCCACTTCCTCCCCCAGTGTACGCTGTCTACACAAAGCGCCTAAACAAACAGGGCTCTTAGTTCACAAAAAGGAAAAATATCCCAATAATTAATTATAGCAACTAGTAAATCATCCATCCATTTTCCAACCCACTTATCCTACTGGGTCGTGGGGGGTCCGGAGCCTATCACTGGTAAATCATTAGCGTTTAAATTCGGATCCATTAAATTCATGAAATCAGATCCCATTAGGGGAGACCGTAGATCCCCCTGGATCTCCATTCTGTAATCTGGCTATGTTAGAATTATCACCACAGGGTCCGATTTGTAAGGAAAAATCAGTCCGGAACCAAGAAGTCCAGCTCAGGCATTACTCCATACCTTAGTTTTGCAACAATGGTCACAAGTGTTTTTAGCAGAGGTGGCGATTTCAGGACCAGAGAGTATAAATCCAGACCAAGATTTTGTTTTGACCAACAAGTTAGGTATAAAGAGTCATATTCACAAAGTACTCAACTGGTTGGTTGAAACAAAATCTTAGTCTGGATTTGTACTGGACCTGAAATCTCCACCTCTGGTGTTTAGCAGGGGCAGTGCAGACACACTACAACTAAGAAGCACCTTCCAACACTGGAGTATGGAGACCTGGGTGGTCTCAGTGACAGGCTCTGTTTCTATAATATGCTCTACAGGCCCCCTCTGAAGACATTACTGCTTGTATTAAATAAGTATTATATCTCTGTATTATATAGCTGGGATCATGGAAGCTTCATATAAATCATACTTAAAGAAAATTTTAATAATGACAGCGAAATGACAGAACCAGTGTCGTTTTTGTGTTGTTAAATTCCTGTGTGTGATTCCTCGGCAGCATAGCGAAATGCAGGTCCGCTTGAAATGGTATCTGCTCTTGTCATTCCGAGACATATCTGCGCTACCATTTCTCAGTGCCACGAACGACAGCTCTTCCTCCGGAGCTACGCCGAACGGCAAAAATGGCGCGTAAATCTATGGCGAGCGCAAGTACCTTTACCAGTCAGGGTGTAAAAGAAGCGTCGTTAATAATTCTTCCTGCCTCGATATTTTAAAAATGTTCGTCTCACATCCTCTGGGAGGAAACCGGTGCAGAAAGAGCGGTTTCTTTCTGGAAAGGGAGACATTTTTTTCTCCGCGTGTGTTTGTACTGGCCAGAAAACGAACTTTGTGTTTCCTGGAAAACTAACAGCGAACGTCTGACGGGGAGAAAGGCGCGCGAGTTTGAGCCCCGCCCACTAAACAGAACGGACGAGGCGGTGACCGGAGCGAGACCTTCCTGCCGCCCTCCTGAGCTAAATCTCTCATACTTTATAGTCGTAATAGCCCGAGGTGTATGGGCAATTTCACAGTGTGATTGCTCCGCAAATAACAGCGAACACTCGATCTGGGAAAATCTTTTTAGCCATTATGAAAAATAATACAGTTCAATGCTGAAATATAATAATAAAAAACACGGTATTTATGGGTCATTTATTAAAATTCATGGGGCCTTATTAATATGTTTAAAATTACAATAAAACAACTAGTGCCTGGATTATTATTTTTTATTATAATGGGCAAACCTTTTTAAATTCGATGACATTTATACGGTGTTAATATAGCGATGCAAAAGGATTTTTTTCTATTTTTTCTTGGCAAAATTCTGTCCAGGGCATCTTCAAAGTGAACTTTCAGTTAGTCCTGCCTAAGTAGGGGGATCTGCATCCTCCTCTGTGATTACGGGGGGTTTAGGGTTGGGG
>JABFDZ020000047.1:8865114-8875447 GCA_019775955.2 Pollimyrus isidori
CCGCTTGTATCCTGCCTGTATCATGCTTGTATCCTGCCTGTATCCCGCTTGTATCCTGCCTGTATCATGCTTGTATCATGCCTGTATCCCGCTTGTATCCTGCCTGTATCCCGCCTGTATCCTGCCTGTATCCCGCCTGTATCCTGCCTGTATCATGCTTGTATCCTGCCTGTATCCCGCTTGTATCCTGCATAGATCCCATCTGTTTCACCTATATTATACCCGTACCCTGCCTTGTCCTACTTGTTTTTTGCCTGTATCACACCTGTATTGTGCCTATGTCCTGCATGTATCCTGCTTGTATCCCACCTGTATCCCGCCACTATCCCACCTGTGTTTCAAACGTATCCTACCTGTATCCCATTTTCATCCAAAGTGCAGTAGATGTTTAACGGCTGCATAGAGGGAAATTACGGTTAATTACTCTTGTGTTTTACATGCTTTCTCCCTTAATTTACTTCCCATGCGCTCCTGGAGCGAATCTCATTTGCATACAACTGCGACAGACTCTGTCTGGAGCCGCGGCTGAACCCTATAACATTTATACAGGTACCCCTTTGGACCCCAGAGGGTAATATGAACGACACGGTGCTTAGCCTCTCTCGGGCTTCTCCCAAGCCTACCCGAGTCACCGTGTTGATGTGTACAGGCAGGGAACAGTGACACCCCTTTCCCATCCTGAGGAGAGATTATCAGCGGCCCTCAATAAAAGCAAGACCGAAGATCCAATTCATTAATCGCCCCTTTGATGTTTAGAGCCACCGACCTAAAAAGCAAGCCGAGATGTTCAAGGGCCTGCGAGTGCGCTCGCCGAATGAGTCATTTTTTGTTAATGAGGTTTAGTTGATTTACTGACAGAGTGTATCACCCAGATTGAGTCTCTAAATGAGACTTTGATGGCTTCTCTTTGAAAAACAGGCAGTTGCTGTTTGCCTTTGCTTAAACAAACCATGATATTTACCATTCTGCTCTATTTGAAATAGAGGTATTATGTAACCCAAATATATGCAGAAAAGCAGTCTGTCTGCATGGCTTCTGTCTCTAACAGGCTGCTGTCCTCAGCACCGTAAAGCGATGCAGCTTCGATGCCGTCAGTCATTAACATAGCTTAGGTGACTAGGGGCTGTAGACTAGCTATGGACCCAGTAGCCTAGCTGCCCAAACCTCGGGATGTACCAATGCAAAGTTAAAAAAGGGGGGGGAATGGCTGACAGAAGCCCTCGTTTGTATGCAAATCAGCCTCGGCAGTCCTGGTATTTTATATCGTGCTGAAGGCAGCCTGGAAACCCTGGAAGTCTTATGAGGTCACTCTACAGCTGTAAAGGGCAGCTTTCTGTCACATGAAATTTTCTGAGTCACTGATGGAGGGGCCGCAGTCAGACGAGGACCAGGCAGCAAAGGAGCAATTCTGCCTGCTGTAATCTTGCCCGTCACTGCGAATAATTGTAAACAGAACTTTTATAATTTGCTGTGAGTGCGTGCGACGTGGGAATGTAAAGGCGGCACTTTGTGAAATAGCCAAGCTTGAGCTCGTGGGCAGCGTTGGGTCTGAATCCTAACAGGTTTCTTCCACCACTTCTTGGACACCAAGCCCCCCCCCGGCTATTCCACACATTATTCCACACACTAGCGACACCTGATTCAACTAAGAATTCATTAATTGGCTTTGTGAGGAGTTAGTTGATGGACAGATGCTGAATTAGAGCGAAAATGGCTGGGGAACCCCAAGGGGGGGGCTTTGAGGGCCAACAAAACAGTGTCCATATCAAGCAGCCAAGATACTTGTAAAAAATTCACTTGCTGTCCGCCAGCATAGTTCTGTCTCCTTGCTGGTCCTATGTGGGCAGAACACCTCGGGGGGATAAAACCAATGGGAAAGGCACGGCGGAGTGTGTGGCTCCGCCCCCTCATCGCGGATACTGTCAGCCAGAAACCCGCCACGTGATTCAGCTGAAGTGAAGGGGGGCTTGTAGGTGAGCTACCGGGGTCCTTTTTTTCTGCCCAGTTGACACTAGGTGGCACTCTTTCCACTGATTCCAAATCGGCAGCCGGATCTATGCGGAAATGCATGATGTCTTGCATCACCCACACCTTGATTTCCATCCAGCCATCTTCAAGTGGCTGGTGGGGGGAAGTGAGCAGAGGTGTAATACACAGTCATGTGACACAAGAATAGACTGAGCTTTTTTTTCTTTTTTAAATACATATGCATAATCCTCAGGGAGGGTGCGTCTATGTAACTTCAGCAGTTAGCAACTCCAAACTGAACCACTATGCCGCGATCACGATTAAAACGTAACCCAGAATAGATAATTCCCAGCACTTGCGTCATGTGATTTGTCAAGTCAGCAGTGGCTGAGCGCCAGAACAACAGCTGGACTGCAGTTTACCGGTACAGCTCCCGCCTGCGTGAGGCGGCTTGCCTCACTGCGCCGCCAACATTGTTAAGACCCGTAGTCTTGCTGACAAATCACTCTGAGGGAAACTGTTTGTATCACCGTCGTCTTCCCACGTCATGTGCACAGCTGTGGGCCGCTTTTATGGAGGAAGTCAACCACGGCTTCCAGCCCAAACGTGCTTCCAGTACCGGCCACGATTAAACTGACTGTTCCTGTATAGAATCGTTAGGCAAATGCTTAAGAGGGATGGGGCATATTAAAAAGTAAGGCCCAGGCTCAGTTCCACCGATAGGCTAGAGTGAATCTGGCCCATCCAATCACAAGCTCGTCCCACCCCCAAGGTTTAAGAAATGCAAACCAATCGCTAAGGTTTTATATACAATAGAAAGGATGCATTTTTTAATAAAGATAAGCTTTTAAAATTCTTGCTCCCAAACATGCCCCAGCCAACAAATCCTGCGACCCAATTTAAACTTATACCTAAGCAATATGTGTTAGACTGTGTAATTTATTAATCTAGGAAAGCCAACACCTCATCTTCACCGTGACATCGAGTTCTCATTGTGTATTTTCGTCAGAGTTTCAGAGAGGACGGATTTGTAGTGCAATAAGCTTGCATTCATCAAAGATAAACCCTCCAAATTGCAGATGGACAGGTTACCTGCTTTTGAGGTCTAATCCGTATTGGAGAAATAAATCATTGAAACCCACAGTGCGTGAGATTACCACAACTTCCTGGTTTAAGCTAATGGGCTGCGGGTTCACCCAATCAGTGACTAATGGGCTCCATCTGCAGAGCACTGGAAATCTGTATAAGTAAGCAGGTCAAAGGCTGGAGCCCATTAAGATGCCCACACAGGAGGCTGAAGGGTGGATGGGACGGTCCATATGGTTGGAGAAATGCCCAATGCAACCGGTGTGATAATTTAAGACCCAGTGCCTTTCTAAGAGTCCTGCAGGCCTCATATATACACTATCCTGACGCTGCTAGATTTGTGGTACGTAAAGGTAAACAGTGATGCTTTCTACTGGCTGATCTGAGGCAAATTGAAAAGCGGATGCCTTTAAATAGGTGTGATTTTCAGTTGAAGAAATCACTGATTTACTTGCATACGTGTTTACCTAAAGCTGTTTACATGGGTGGCAGTTTTAAATTTAAGCATTTGATCCAGCTGAATATTTTACTTGCGGAGACTATAGTTGTAAATTAATACCTTTGCAGTGAATATAGTACGAATAGAGTTTTTACAATTCATCTCCGCTTAATATATGTAATTTTCCAGTAGGGTTACTCAGATTAATCTTTTTAATAGGTAGGGTTAATTTTAAATATGTATTTAGTTTTTCGCTGTAATAGTTAGTTTCTCATCTCTTTTCAAGTACTTCCTCAGGAAAATGAAAGATTACTTTAGTACAACGTGAAAAAACGTGTTCTAGTAAACTTTGATTGATCGATCAAGAATATAACCCACAGGTCCAGGTTTACTGCCCTGCACACCCCTAGTGGTCGGCAGATGTCATTCTTCACGGTAATAGTGTTATGTTTTTGTACTCGTGTCGCAGAGAAGAGCTCAAATTATTTCCCCTTTCTTCGTCTTTTCCGCTGCGAATCCCCATCGGGCAGCATGCTGGACCCGCGCCAGTGTTATAAATAACGTAAATAGAGTATTTATCAGTTATTGTGTTGTTGTGCTGTATGTCAGTGTTACGTGTTGCGTTAATGTTTACTGTCATGAATTGTATTGTGTTTGCACTCACCCTGTGAGGTATGAGTAGTATGGAGGCACCGTGAGTACTGGGTAATGCTAAATTTGATGGAGCGATACAGTCCCACATGAAGAGAACGCCATATTCATAATTTTTCTGCCCACAGCGTGTCGTCTATCTGCGGGCATCGCAGTATTATCGCTGTGGCCTTCTGAGGATTTCGCTCTAGTAAAGGAATGGCATGGTTAAGTTTTAATTGCATAATGGCACATATTCAGATCATCCTATACTCGACAAAAATGTGTTTCCTTGTGTCAGAGTTCTCGTGTGCAGTGGGTAGAATAACACTCGCATTGCGATCGGTAATGGGGACGGGGTGGTAAAAAGGTGCGGCCAGTGTGTAGCATAAGGAATTTGGGGATCAGCGTCTGTCAAACCGGCATGCTGCCTATACCCTGTCTGTCTACACCTAAAAGACTGCATGCCCTTTTACCAGTGACCGTCTCAGATCTGCGGACGCGGGTGTTACGCTAACGTTTTAATTTAAAAAGGAAGCTTCATCGTTGGACGCACGGCTGAAATAATCTTGGGCGAGGCGGCGGCAATATTGCGGTTCCACGCTGCGGGCCTGATATGATGCGAGCAGCCTTGAATGTGTGTGTTTGTATACAAAAAAAAAATTAGATTACGAGGTTTTGATTTCTCTGGAATCGGAGCTGGGGATTTGGGCAGAAGGGCTCCTTTCATTGTAATGCTGGTTATCAGGTATAAGGCGAGGAAATGTCTGCAGTAATGTCAGGCTACTCTACTGTGGCTGTTTTCATTAAGATTGGCAAGAATGGCTCAGAGGTGCCCGCAGGTCCGTGCCCAAAGATGGATATTAGCTCCGCGTCTCCATAAAACAGTCAGACCAGTTATTCCATCCATCCTCTAGATGTTATGAGCAAACCAACTATATGCATCCTCAATTTTAGTATGTTTTGCAGCTGGCCACAGAAACACTTCGCTGAAGTATTGAAATGGTTTCTCCCGACGGTTGAAAGGTCTCGCCTATTTCACCAGGGTCCCCAACTATCGTCAGCCGGCTGGCGTGAGACTTCCGATTCCAGAGAAGTCTGCTCACGCCCTTCCACTTGCGTGACAGTCTTACCTTGTGAATAGTCCACGGGGCTTACAAACGACCACAAAGCTTTTGATGCAGCTAATTTCAGGTTTTAATTGGAATGATATGCATTCGCGGTAAGGTTTTCTTGCATGTCATAAACCGTGAGCGTCACGCCAGATATGTGAAAGCAGACAACTCTGGTTTTTCCAATTCTTCCAGGAGGACGCACAGATCTATAGTACTAGAATAATTCTCTTTCGATGGGACAATAGCAGTGTGCCTAGCAGTTCTTGGTACCCATTCATTATACAAAATGGCATTAGTGGCGTCTCATGTGGAATTGCGTGTCTAGGGGTCGGTCTCATGAAATCTGCAATAGGCCTGTTGCAAGTATCATAAGGTTTCATTTTGGCACCCTTTGTTTACTGCTGAGATTGAGTCAAAAGTGACAAATTATGTTGAAACGCTCAGTGGAAAAGTGTAATTAATTATGTGTGATGGCCCCTTTTCTCGGTGCCTCGGTTAATGTGCTCCATTAGTCTTCAGATAACTTGTGTACAATACGCATGCGCTGTTCTGAGGGATTTAGTGAGCGTAATTAACTGCCGTCCAGCCCGCTGAGAACGGCGGCGATTGGCACGGACTCGCTGGAGACGTGACCCAGGCCACGGTAGCCGGTAAAGGGACTGGAGGTGATCATTTAGAGTCAGCGGAGGCCTGCCTGACTTCATGGACGAGGCATAGTCAATAGTGTGATTATTGACACATGGAGTGCAGTTGAATGATGTGTTGGGAAATTGTGGCATGACAGAATTAAGCCTCTACACATTTTCTGTTCTCATTCCCCCCCCGATTATTTTCACGTTCTGCGTTGTTTCAGATTTACAGTTGGAATGCCAGCTAACCCTCCCACAAACCCTCCGACTAAGACTCTCCAACAAAGACTACGCCTGTTTCTCAATATGAGTACTCCACCATACTAGTGGACCCGTTTTTACACCGTCTTCCACTGCCGAAGACCAGTTCCAACGCTTAAGAGAAGTACAGAGGATGGCAAGAATCTCCAGATGTCGTTCTTGCCCTGCTCCAAATATCAACAATACTTGCATTGTCGCCAAAAGAGACCCCTTTTTTTTAAACTCTGTCCAGTGTAGTTTTGCACCGTCTTTACACTTTTTTGACTCTGTGTGGTCGAGTGGGCAAGCACCTGTCACATATGCCCAGTAAAGATCTTGAATTATGTTTGAAAGACACTGGTTGTGTACCCTGCACTGGCACAGGCTTGTGTTCGTGTGCCCACCCCCCCCAGACCACATGACAAAGGGACACCACAAGGAGGCCGGAGCAGATTGCAGTGGATCACTGCATCGCCCCTGCAGGTAACTGCTCACCTGCAGCGCAGTTCATGCTGCGGCTTATAGCGCAGTGCGCATGCTCCTCTGAATTCTTATTTCATTTAGACATAAGACTGAGAGGTTCGCGCTCACATATGCTGGACTCCAAAGTATTTAAGATGTAATCTGAGGTCTTCAGTGGGATATTAATAAGGGTGGAGCCCATTAATTTATCTTTAAACACCGCTGTGTGATTTATAAGGAGAAATGGATTCTAATGTGTCTGTTATGTGATTAACCTCAGGTTATATTGGGCGGTGTATTTATCTGTTAGCCTGAATCTACATTGTTAGAAAATTGTCCATGCGATGCTGAGAAATTGAGAACGTTGTGTACAGCATGATACTGCTCTCTATCTGCTCTGGTCCTTGGTTTGCCACGAAACCGTTGACCTGCAGTAAGTTGGGGGTGATGCTGGTGATCACTCTGGTGCTTGTATGTACCTCCTATAACCCCTTGAGATGCAGATATAGATCAACTCCCTAGCCAACGCTGGTTTAACAGTATCAAGACCTAGACGATCAGCTATGACTAGCCCCTATTTAACTGTAAAATACAACGGGTGGATTGGAGAAATTTACATATGTCCTCTCACCAACGCCTCAGACCCAGAGACCAAGACTGTATACAGTATGATTTTGTATTGTGAGACTGAGAAAGACCCCCTAGAGTGTCGAACATACTGAGAGCCATTTTGCCATAACAAACACATTGCACACTGCAATAACAAACACATTCACAAGATCATCTTCTTAGCAAATAGTGAATTTTATCCCGGCTGTGTGTGCCTGACGCTATTAGGAGACTGAGACCAAAACTTCCCATATTGACTGAGACGACCAGTAACCTCAGTTCTAGGTGACCTATCATTCTTAGCCATCTATTAGGGGTCAGTCAAGATCCAGATTCCTGATCCGAAAGAAGCCATCTGTGCAAGGAGGATTAAAAAGTACCCTTTCATTATAGCTTTAATAGTAATGCATTTCAGTTATGGTCTGCCATATGAAAACCGTGCCATGTGTGGTTTGGGTTAAAATGTGACCCTTGCTATTGTATTGGAGTAGGCGGCCTGACCCGCAGGTCAATGTGACGTCATTTGATTAGATATCATCCGTAGCTGAAACATAGTTTTGGTATTTGTGCAGTAATTTTCTGAAACAAAAGATCAGGTTTTGCCTTTGACTCCATGGTAAGAAACTCCCAAAGGGTTCAAGGGGAAACATCAAAGGCATTATACCTCCCGCTGGATTTCAGTCCTTTTGTTAAGAACAGAATGTCTTTTATACGTTTAATGTCTTGCATTGAAATGGCTGTGATACTGAATTAAGGCGCAGTTCTGTTCAGCATCTTGGAAGCCGGCGCTGTGATTCTGACCCCTCCGTTTGAATTGAGTCTGTGTCGGTGCTCTTCATCAACGCTGTGATTCTGACTCCTCCGTATGAATTGAGTCTGTGTCGGTGCTCTTCATCAACGCTGTGATTCTAACTCCTCCGTATGAATTGAGTCTGTCGGTGCTCTTCATCAACGCTGTGATTCTGACTCCTCCGTATTAATTGAGTCTGTGTCGGTGCTCTTCATCAACGCTGTGATTCTGACTCCTCCGTTTGAATTGAGTCTGTGTCGGTGCTCTTCATCAACGCTGTGATTCTGACTCCTCCGTATGAATTGAGTCTGTGTCGGTGCTCTTCATCAACGCTGTGATTCTAACTCCTCCGTATGAATTGAGTCTGTCGGTGCTCTTCATCAACGCTGTGATTCTGACTCCTCCGTATTAATTGAGTCTGTGTCGGTGCTCTTCATCAACGCTGTGATTCTGACTCCTCCGTTTTGAATTGAGTCTGTCTCGGTGCTCTTCATCAACGCTGTGCCTCCCCACTGGCAGAGGCGGCTCCCTCTGCTGGTACTTCGTAGTGTAGGACACTCTGGTCCGTTTCTTCCCTCGCAGATTGCATCCTGTGTCGCCACCTTTCTGAAAGTTTAATCCTGCTTAGGGGTACCAGAGCAACATCCATTCAGGGTTTCTGTGGACTTTGTTTCATCCAATGGGGGGCCAGTAAGGCGGAGACCGTGACGCACTGCGTGATGGGTAGGTACAGTACACCCGCTAAATTAGCTGATGTCCGCATGCATCTGGAGCTTTTATTTTTTTCTGGATACTGTTTCCATGCTTGCCATCAAAGACCTGCAGGTCAAACAGCTTCAGCCTCCCGTACAGATAAAACATATCCAGTAATCTCCCGTTGTGTCATTTATTTGTTATATTTTGGGACTTTTGCAAATTTCCACGTAAAACTGATTCTGCAGCTTTGAATGGCTGCAGGCAATCAGGATAACGGGGAGTAAAAGCGCATGTTAGGTCTCCGGCGGTGAGATCAGGCCCCAGAGCCCAAAGACGTCACATCACTTCTGCCCCGACTCTCCTTTTTCCGTCATTCTCCGAGTCGGCTGTTGTCCCTCTGGGGATCGGCCGCAGGCTTCCATCCATGATTTATCTCTGGTTCCTTCTGCCCTTAATGACGCTGTTTGGCTGACAGGCCGCAGCCCCGTGCGAGGCGTGCTCTGTGTTGATGTTGGGCTCCTGCTCTCTTGCACGCACACGGACACGGAGACGCACGCGGACGTGAGCAGAAGCATCCCCCCCCCGCCGTCTCCCATACATCATCTACCCTGCGGCGCGGGAGACGCACTCCGCTGTCTGGTATCGGGGGTGTTGGCACTTATTAAGATGTGAAGATAGGCCTTCCGTGATGGATGGGTCCTTGCCTGGTCTCCCCCCTTCCGTGCCTGGAATGGTGATGCTCTCCCTGCGTATTTTAAAGACATTCCGTGGACGATGAGCTTCCCAGATAAATTAGGCACCTCCGGTTACTGAAGGGCTATCACGCGGGAAGGGATAGCCCAATAAACATGTATTTAAATAAAGACCGATCTGAAGGATGGAAGCTGATTGGCTGAGGACTCATCGGGCTTTTTGATGACGGTTAACGGCGGCTGTAATGTTTGCGTACTCCGCGGTGTTGCCCTCCCCCGTTAAGCCGTTTAACGCGCCGAGCTTTCGGCGATGCGAGTCTCATTTCATCTCCGCAAACTCCCTTGACCTTTTTCGCCGAGTGACGGGTCTGCCGATCCGTCTGCCTGTCTACACGTACGAAAAGCGGGGCGCGACGGCTCACTCTCGCGGGCATCTGCGTGGGCGCAGACGGGCGTCTATAGGGAAGACCCGCGTGTGTGTGTTTACCGAACCGATTGCGTATCTATAAACAGATTTTCACATTTTCAAGTGTTGACTGGCTTCTGATTTTAATGACTATAGTGGTGAGCATGGAATCACTGTTAATCATGAAGGGGGTGGGTGGATGGGGGCGTTTAATGTTTATTTAGAGATTTATGACACCGAGGTAGATCTGTGCTTCAGAGCATCCTAAATTCAGGTAAATGCATTTTATTCTTCTGTAATTAGGAAGTAAAGGCTATAAGCAGGATATATGCTGTTTAAAATCCCGGTTAACTTATAAAAGAGAACCAGCTTAACCTTGCCTGATTTTTACAGATTTCCTCACTTTGGTTAATGACATTGCAGGAAGAAGAGAAAAATCACTTTTTTGGTTTTGCGGAGACGCACTTAGAGGAGTTGGGGGTTCTTGCTGCTGTTACTACTAGGGGTGCAACGGATCGCGGTTGATCCGTGATCCGTACGGATCACGACCCACGGTTCGGAACGCACGTGA
>JABFDZ020000047.1:8901374-8912355 GCA_019775955.2 Pollimyrus isidori
TCGTCCCTATCAAACTGCAGAAACACTGGGGCTTGGGGACAGACCACTGGTGCTCGTCCCTATCAAACTGCAGAAACGCTGGGGCTTGGGGACAGACCACTGGGGCTTGGGGACAGACCACTGGTGCTTGTCCCTATCAAACTGCAAAAACGCTGGGGCTTGGGGACAGACCACTGGGGCTTGGGGACAGACCACTGGTGCTTGGGGACAGACCACTGGTGCTCGCGCTGTGACTCCACTGTGGATGCCAGGATAGCATAATTGTACAAACTGATTCCATTTTCATGAATAAAATTTTTAATTTAGAAGACAAAAAGCCTCTAGGATACATGGATATCATTTGAAATGGAATTAAAGGAATATAATCTAATTCCACGACATTCCATGAATTTTCATGCATTTTAATAACATGAAATCCTATTTTTTTTGACAAAAACACCTTTGTCAATTAACACTGAAAATAAAAACAATGCCTTAATTAAGCTTAAGACAGGTAATTTACGAACACTTAACCTGCTTTAACTGTATCTGTCAGAATCCCTTTGTCATTATTCATTATGTATCATTGATTCGTTGAGAAGTCACATAAACAAACGCTTATGAAGACTGCTGTACCTCTGAGCCATTGTTCAGTCTCATCATTGACTTCCAAATAACCAATACATTTAATATCTGAATGTTATTGTGTATCCTGTTGGCCGTTTCAGACGAAATTCAAATAACCAAACTGGAATCCATCAGCTCTTCAAAACTGACCCCAGAGCAGTGCACAGAGCGCAGGGATGTGGTGTGGTATGTATGTGAGGGTTGCCAGTTTGCTTGTTTGTTTACTTATTTAAGTCGGCTTGTTCTGTCAGTGTTTCCTACCCCATCCTTTGCATTTGCTTCCCTCGCTGTAATGTTTTCTCTCCTACTACTCACTAATGAGGACTGCAGGATAGCAAAGCACAGATCCCAGATCAGATACATGTAATACATTTTTATTTGATTTATGTGTTTTAATAAAAAACTGTATTAGTGCCTAGAGACAGCAGGATTGTGTTCATTGACACTAATGTCATTCCTCGTATTAGCTGTGTTTATGACGGGTATCTACAATACATATATTTATATTTATTTGTTAAAATAAGCTTTCACTACCCATAGTGCACCACAACTGGTCTGTGTCTGAATGAACTTCTCTTAATTTTAGTAATTTATCATCCGATCAGCGTGGTGTAATGGGAAATAGTCTGTGTGTCTTGGTGGGTTAGGACGGATCGGTGCCCATGATCGGAAGGGTAGCAGTTCAAATCCCGTCACCAGGGGAACGAATTCAGTGTTGGGCTCAGGGGCAAGACCCATAATTCCCAGTTGCTCCTGGGACCGTGTGACTCTGGTTTCTCAAACGTTTGTCACTTTGAATAAAAGCTCCTTCTAAGATGAATTAGCTGCAGAGAAGCTTCTCAGACTCGCCTTGGGTTTATGCTGCCAGTGGATGGTCATTGTATGGGGTTTGAAACTGTGTTTCCCCTATGATGTCATCTACCTGCGCCACATCCACATCCTAATGATGAAGGTGAAGGTGGGCTCCTGGCTTTGCAACATTTAACCTGTGTTTGGAATGTTCTGGTGGGTCTGATGTATCGACTTCAGATATATCAGATATGTAATTGATTTGATTCCATTGCTGCCTTTTTTCATGCTCTGGGACAGTTGTATAACAGGCATTTCTGGATGTTAATCACTATTCAAAATAGAACTACATCTTTTTAGTGTTTCTTAAAAAAGTTTAAGCTGAAAACCAGGAAAAAAAAAAAAAAATCTTGTCGGAGTTACACAGTGGAAGTTAATGAATACAGAATGTATAAATTCCGCTGTTTCGACACCATTCTTATCTTTGTGAGTCCATTTGGGATGCCGATATGTTGACTGGAGTTTCCAATCTCGGAAAGCAAAAAAGAATGAAGTGAGGATTTTTCGTCTGCCGTCTCTGGGCTCTAAGGCTAACGAGAGAGGTTCTCTCTGCGTAGTGCGGCTCTGCCGCTTGAAAGGGCGCTTTGGAAATGCTGGTACGACGCCTGCAATGAGATAACACTGACATCTTGACAGGGCTTGATTCTGTTTCGCCTGGAACTCGACTGAAACTCTGCAACCTGGGAGTTGTTAGCATTAGTATGTTTCGTTTTTTTTTTATTTATTATTTTCAATCGCGGGCAGAGTGCCGTGTAAGGCCCGGCAATCATTAACTTGACACCCTGAACACTGAGATCCAACTAACTTAGACTTTACCGACTCCTGCTCAGTGTGCACGCCTCGCTAAAGTTTCTTTTGATGCCATCTGAAGGGCGGGGCTGGAAGACGGTTCCAAAATACTCCTTTATTATGGAATGTGATGAAGAATTAAGGACTGGATGCCTAATAAGGGCTATTGCCGCTTCTGTTGGTTTAGGGTTTGTACTAAAATGTATCACGCAGAGGGACAACGCATTAGCGTGAAACCTGGGTGGATACCCGCTGGTATTTTAGCATATAGAAATTCACCTGGACACAGTACTTCTGTCATCTATAATACCCTATAGAGACCTTCATAATACATTATTGTGGTGGCTGGTTGCGACAGAGGAGCCTGGCTTTGAGAGAATAGTTGCGTTTGTTGGCCCTTGAGCATGACTGTTGACCCTCAGCTCCATGGGTGTCCTTCAAGGTGGCTGCCCTTCGCTGCCAATCTTGGTCTCACCTACATATGTATCTGTGTATCATGGAGAGTGAGATGGGGTAGGCAGGCAAAAAGAGAATTTCCCCACATGAGACCAGTATGTAACTAACACTTAATTTCTGATTAATACGTTAAGTAAGGGTGTACTACACATTATTTGTGCCCCCTCAACTAAAGTGTTACCCTTGTTTCTAACGGTTCATGAATGCATTTTAATATGTTATAAATGTGCTTATAGATTTTTGTAGACATGGAATAGCGTTGCCTGAGTGTCTTTGGAAAGGATCACGGTTTCTTGAAATCGTGCATCACGCAGTTCGGCATCCGCTAAAGTGATGTCATTTGCGTCAGGATGACAAAGCACCTGCTGGGTATATGTTTGTGGCACGAGAGTGAGCACAGCACCAGCAGGGGTCTGGCTCGATGACAAACATTCAAACATTTGGAATGAAATGTCTGGGATGATGCATCGCCTACACGCATGTTTGGTCCGTCATCAAGAAAATCTTTTTTTTTCCCACAATGTTGCTGGGGAATTTGTCAAAGACCTCTGTGTCATACTTTTAGGATATTTAAGTTGTTTTAGACTCATCATTATCGGTTTTATTGTCTATGTGTAGCTGAAGGTTGCATTTGGGCTGATAATGATTCTCTGTCTAAAGAAAACTGCATGCCTGCAAAAGTTAATGGAGGTTTGACAGTGTTAGTAATGACCACACAGGCCTTTGGGTGATAACGTTCACCAGTGTTTGTGTTATATAATTTATTTAGTCCCGTAGCTATTTTTAGTGAAACTTTTCCTCTGAATGTTCTGTGAAAATGTTTCCTGGCCAGAATGCAGCAGTCTGTCAGTTTTTTTTTATGAATCCTCTAAGGGGTGAACATGTTCCTCCATGAAATGTGTGCGATCTCAGACCGCACACGTCACTCGTCCTTGCGTACTCTTCCCGAGATCGCTCTGTTCGACCCTGTCAACGTCGGATCTTCTGACAAGTGCGGCGTCGGTGATAATCACAGCTCCGCCGGCCCCGTTTGAGTACCTGTCTGTCCCGCTGCCATCTCGCTATTTGCTTATCGTCGGCCACTTTGCACGCGACGGCGGTAGGCGGCCCCTGTCAGGCGGTTTGTTAGACTAGAGTGCGGGAGCGACCTTCAGCAACACCATTATCGGCGTGCGCATGGCCGCCGACGCAGGATTTATCAAAACAACCTGTAGTCATGACAGAGAGGGACGACCCGGGTGTGTTAGAACACTCTCATTCCCGCATAGTCCCTGAGTGAATCCTGTTTAACAGATTCACCTAATCAGATTACCCTTCACTTGTCCCTTACGTGTTGCAGTATCGAGAACCAAAACTCGTTCCATCCTTATGTAATCCAAAGATAAACTTGCAGAGCCTTGCCTCAAAAACTCTCCGATTTGTATATGGGTAGCAGAAGGACCACCCACATGTTCCGCGATGGCGTTGTACTCCGTCGCTAATGTAATTTGGCTAGCTCCGTGATCTTACATTAATAACTCGATTGGGGTAGATGGGGTCCCCCTAGCCTCGTCTACGTGGTTGCTGTTGAGCAAAAACAGTGGCCGGAGGTTATTGTAAGTCCACAACCTTGGCTTTGTGAAATGCCATAGCCCTCATTCGATCTTACAAGACGTGGAAAGCTGCCATTGACACAGTGGCATTGATTTTGTGCTCTAGTTAGCTGGGAGGGTTTGATCAATTGTGGGCGGTCCCCCGGGTCCAGGGAAGCCTCCGGTCCGATTTTTCAGTACCTGGCATTCCCTGTTTCCTCTTATGTGCCAGAGAGACCCAGACGGACAGGAGGGGGTGGGGAAGGCTTGGTTTAGAATGGATTCCGAGTCCTAGAGTTTCCATTTACATCTCACTTAGGAGGAGCTCATTTATTCTCATTTTGTCTGCTAAAGCCAGGGACAGCGGAGTAAAACAATACATTAAAGAGGAAAACCTCGCGCCCTGTGGCATAGCTGAGAGCCCGTGAACAGCTCTTTGTTTTGTAATGTATTCCATTTAATTCTGTAATAAAGCACGTTGGAGTAATTTGTCAATTTCTGGTTCGAGCTCAATTCGACGTTCGTCTCGTCGAAGGCTGTGCAAATACGGCATGCAGCTGCACGGGGGCTAAAATAGCCAGCTGTCTGCGATGGGAAACATGCCGCCCACAACCGTACCTGTGCTTGTTTTGCTTTTTCCACTAATGCAGTGAGGTACACTGGGTAATATGTTTCTGCGATTGTCACCGTAAAGGGACAGGAAAAGGCAGCAATTTTAAACCGCCCTGAGTGGCTGTATTGACACACAGCAGCACTCGTTACTGCAGGGAGCCGGCGGGGTAGTAATTTCTAACCGCCATTGAAGCCGCACTCTGTAGCTCAACGCTCCTAATACTTCGTTAATAATTCTTTAAGGCTGGTTAACAGAAGGTGGCCACAAGTTGGCAGTTCTTCTCATTTTGAACTGTGGAACTACTCCCTTGTATAATTCGCTTACTTGTTTTAGGTTTCCGCTTCAAAATAACTGCCTGAATCACCTTCTCTTAACTCCCACGATGAATCGGCTGAAGGTGTTTAGCTGATTTGCATCTTGGAATTGTAAAGTTATTGGGGTAATGCAACCCTCACGGTAAATTCAACACCCAGGTTCACGTTGGCGCTGTGAGAACGGTCGCTTGTGTTCGTTTACATGGGAATATATTCCTGAAATGACACAGGTGACAAAACACACTCCTAACCGGGTTATTAAGCACTGTCGTCCTGGGGTAGGAGTATTAGTGGAGTAGAGTAATGCATTAGTATAGTAGAGTAAATGCACTGGTACAGCAAAGTAATGTTCATGAATGCATGTTTATGCTGATGTTGGTGTTAATGCTGGGATGTTGTTGCTGATGTTGGTGTTAATGCTGGGATGTTGTTGCTGATGTTGGTGTTAATGCTGGGATGTTGTTGCTGATGAAACAACACAGCAAACTGAATACATAGAGAAAAATCAAAGATCTAGAGATGTGGGGAAAGTAAAAGAGATGCAGCTGGTGATGACACACGATATGCTCATTTTGGATCGAGCTCTCCGAGATGAGAATAGCGTGTTATATAATGATCCAAGGTTTGGGGTGTGGCCTGGCGTTGAGGATAGGTGGAAGTATCGGAGGGAAAGATCTCAAACTTGTATGCACATTTTTGTGACGAGTTGGCTCAAGGTATTAAAGTTCTTCTTTAGAGGTAAAGTACCGGTACCCAGCTGTTGCTGGTTTATGGTGATTAATTATTAATTTGGCAGTTAGACTGTGAAGAGATGTTGGTGTGGCCAGTAGGGGGAGCCCATCCTGTGGTCAGTTTGCATCCCAGTGTGCAGTGCAGTGACAGGGACACTGTGCTGTAAAATGGTGTCACCCTTCAGATAAGATGTAAAATTGCCGTCCTAACTGCGGCCATAAAAGATCCCTGGGCATCTTTCGAAAGGGTAGGCCTGGCACCCCGATGCCATGGCTAAATTGCCCATTGTGGCCCAATCGGATCTGACCTCCTAATCATCCTCTTTATCTAACTGCTGAATTCTGCCTCGCCCCTTCACCACCTTACCTACTGTCTGGTGAGTAAGATGTTGCAGGTACAGGTGAGTGATGTAGTGGTGATGGAAGCGGTGGTGATAGACGTGGCTTCCCATTGGTTGTGTTGTCTTGAAGAGTGCTATATAAATGTCACAATCATTCACTCATCCATTCATCATGCTGGGACCAGTCTCTTTGTTTGGCCTGCAGAGCTGTGTATGTCTGGAATGTCGGCAAGGTGCATGAAGAGCTGTTGGGGTGTGGGGGCATTGGGAAGAAGAACCAAGTCAAGGACATGCTGGGGGGGGCTGTATGGTCATTGCATTGAAAATGTTCCTCACATCTCTGCTGGCAATCCAAGGCAGCGCCTTTGCGGAAGCAGTGATGGCACTAGGCTACATGTCTGCCTTCCGCACCCATAAATCTTGAGCTCAGGATGGCATTTACCGCTTTGCCGGGAAAACGGCCCCATGTAGACAATCAATACTTCCCTAATCCTCCCAGAGGCAAGGTGCCTCAGAAGCTGAGGTGTTGATTGCTGCCAGATCCACCGCGATATGGATCTGCCTCAACTCGCCATGTACGCGTGTCGGCGTAGAGCTCTGAAAATAGTGTGATTTATTTTAAAGGGGTGGGGGGGGTTCGGGCAAAGCCGCGTGCTACTTCTTTCTCATACTGTACATGTGGTGTATTGTCAGCTTCTATTAAAAACGCATCAGTGGCTCTGAACGGCTTTGATACGCTGACCTATTTGAAAATAAGCAGCCGCCTGACGTGCCGACTGGCTACCCGCGCACTCAACCTCTAACTCTGTATGCAAATGGCGGAGAATGTAGGGCAGGTAGAGCTGAACCCCATCGCGAGAGGAGTCGAAGCTAGACGAAAACGGGGCATTGAGACAAGATCAAATTGTGGAACGACGTCGGCATCTTTTGCATGGACGGGATCTGTGAGGCGACGTGCATCATTGTTTTGTTGTGAAACTTTAATCGACGATGAAATAATGATCGACCATTTCCTGGAAACACCACAGGGACAGGAAGTAAATCATGTGAAAAGGAGTCAAGGTTTGGCCACGGTCATGCTAAAGGCTTCACTGACCTCACCGTGAACATTGTCCAGCCACAAGTATGATCGGATTTTTGATAATCCATACTTTTTTTTTTGCAAGACAGTTGCACAGTGATCCGTGTCTTCGATCCTTTTGTATCCCGTTAAGAGAAAGCTTTGATCCTGCAGAATTGCTAGACAGAAAGAGGGTCTCCATTTCTCATGTAATTCCGATTCGGAAAAATGGAAGAATAATGATATGCCGGTAATCTAGCGGTGAGGTGAAAAGACTATCAGGTTTTGGAAATGCGAATTCCGGAGTGGGCCATCGCTGCAATGAGTAGAATGGCCTCTAATCATTCCACTAATGTTGGCCAGTTAAGCGCATTGTGGCCTGTGACACTGGTCACACCTCCGTTTCAGAATCTTTGAACCGTGTGAAAGGGTAATCATGGGTAAATTATCCCGTCTTAAGCATCATTAAGACATGTACAAGGGAGCGTGTGCTCATCAGTAATATCAGCGCCGGGTGTTGAAATGATGGACTATAGCCTCCCTAGACGGAGACGGACCATCCATCCATCCATTATCCAAACCGCTTATCCTACTGAATTTGGGAGCCCATCCCAGAAGCTACGGGCACGAGCCGGGTAATTATAAACCCGGGATGGGCCACCATTGATACACATATATAATAATAATAATGATGATAATAATCAGAATCAGAATGTGCTTTATTGCCATGTATGTTTCCACATACGAGGAATTTGTTACAGTGACATAAGTTCCACAGCACAATAGAATGACAGTGACGGGACCAGACATGAAAAAAGACGGAATAAAAAGAACAACATACAATTATATAATAATAATAATAATAATTGTAGTAATAGTACCAGCAGTAGTAGTATTTTCATTCTTAGAGCTAATTTATCACATGTACTTAGAGTAATTCAAAGTATAAACACAGCTACATATTTCAATGAAGGTTAGGTCTCCTGCTCAGGAATGCAGCAGTTGGTCCCCTCCTGCAACAGATGTGTCCTCAGTCACTGTGAAACCTGTTGCCCTTTGATTTAACAGCTTCCCTGGAGGATATAGAACCGAAGGTCTATGGGATGTTGTCTCTGAGGAGCCACGCTTTTCACGGCGAGGGTCGATTGTTTGTGGATAGTGCCCGTGTGAGATTGGGGCGGCTCCTCCGTTCTGTGTGCTTGGAGTGGTTGCCTTTATTCATTTTTATGTCTGTGGGGGCGGGTGGCACAGAAAAGATGTGAATTTCCAGCACACGTACTGCGCTGACGGTGGGGGTGTTGGACGGCCCCTCCAACCGTCAGCCCTGCTGGGTCTTGGCGTTAGTGATGCCCTTCAAAGAGATACAGCTCGCCATGGTAACCTCTGTCGCCACGGACACGCTCTTGAAAGTAATTGGCTGCTAGCCATAAACTTGCGATCTCATTGCCTCATCGCTCCATTATGACACCCGAGGGACCTGAGGCGACATTACCGTCACTGCTTAAGTCATTTCCCAACTGTACGATGTTCCCCGATTGCTAATTGATGGAGGAAATAGATTATCTGCTGCAGTTGCCATAGCGATCGTTCTCCAAACATTCGATTTATGTACTCTGTTTGATTTTACCAAATTTTTACACCTTGCTCACATTCCCCGTGGTTTTATTCTTAAAGGATTAGTTGGTGGAGAATTACACTTGAATCTGACGGCAAATTGGTTCTATGTGGAAACACAGCGAATTTGATCTTTCGCCTGTGGGTGGGAAACACACTGGCGGCGGGGGGACAAGAATTCTGATATCCTCGGCAGCTGAGAGCACTTCCAAGATGTTTCCTTGAGCTGCAGCTGCAGTCACTGTTACTCATGCTATCACCTCCATGGTGTTTAACCCCAAACATCTCCACCACTGAGGAAGACCACTGTGTTCTTTAAACGTGCAAAAAATTGTCATTAGTTACTTAAGATGCCATTTCATAGTGATTTCAGTAGAATGTCATGTTGGGTTGTGTTCAGTACATTTTTATACGTATCCTTCAATTTTTGGCCAGTCATATTGACGGTTTACCCCCCCCCCCCCATATGTGACTGTTTAGGTCATATTGCCTTGGTTGGCCAGTCATCGTGGTGCATATGACCACATGATCAAAAATGCCCTATTGTAAGCTCTTCCATAAGGATGGAAAAGCGGAATATCAATCATTTGCCATACAGACTTAGTTAATGATAAGGTTAATGGGGACTCCCAGAGACGTTCCACATGTGATTTACCCGCAGAAGCACGGTAGGCCATGAAGTACGGTATTGTGACTTTCTTCTGATATTTACTGCCGATTTTTCCTCCAGTGAAACAATTCTCATCTTCCAGTTCACTAAACCGATTTCTCAAAGTGCTTAGAAGACTGAGCTCCAGTCTTCATTAATCAAAAGCATTAGAGCGACTGGGCTGTGTGTGTGTGTGTGTGTGTGTGTGTGTCTGTGTGTGTGTGTCTGTGTGTGTGTGCGTGCGTGCGCGTGTGTGTGTGTGTGTGTGTGTGTCTGTGTGTGTGTGTCTGTGTGTCTGTGCGTGCGTGCGTGCGCGTGTGTGTGTGTGGGGGGGGAATTAGCTTTATCTTACATTCTGGGGAACCAAATGTCCCCCACAATATAATAACCTGTTTTTTGACATCCCCACCAAGATCTATGAATGCAATAAAAAAAACAGTGAAATGGCAAAAGTCTTGTATTTGTTTGGCTACTTGTGGCTAAGGTTAGGGCTGGGTGGGGTTAGAGTACAATGGGTTTCTGGGTGTGCATGTGAGGGTAGGCAGGACAGAGAAGTCAACAGATTCCATTCGGCAATAAGCAGAATTCCCAGGGGAGGTCATTGTTTGATTTGCTCATCTTTCTCTCAAATGCCATATTTAGGCCTGTCAATCTTGATTATCTCTATCCAGCAAGATGAGGCCTCAGTGTCTCCAATTTAAATGGAAAAAGGGACATGAAGATGTGATTCTCTTCTTGAGGTAGATCAGCAGTAGCATTTGCTACTGAGACACTACAGTTTAGTTTCTCTCGAGCCTGGTTCCCATAAATGCACGACTCGATGCTTAAACAATTGAACAAATTATAGCAAACTAGCCTTGCTAACGGCTTCTCGTCTGGCCCCCAAATCCTTAATTGCTGTCATTTTCATTACTGCTACTGGGTCATGGGTGGACTTGGGAGGAGCATAAACTCTGAGCCAAATGTAGTGTGGGTCCCCGTGAGCGTCTACGATAAACACGCAGTCTGCTGAGGTACAGTATTAAGACCAAAGCACCGGGTGGTCGGAAGAATCATTGTTTGAAGGGACTCGACCGTGAGTCTGGCATTCTATTCTCCATTGTGAAAAGTACGTGCACCTGTGTCTTTGTCTCCTAGCAACGGGGTCAGAATCGACGCGCGGCCGAAGCTCCTGGTAGGTGCCTTGTGCCTTAGCTCTGGCCAGAAGCTGCGTTCATGAGGGGTTGAGGAGGAAGTGCCTTCAGCTTCAGGGGATGAGCGAGATGCATCATGGTGGAGCTGCTGCAGAAGCTTCAGAGACGGATCCAGCACGCAGGGCCGTTTGAAGGAATTTGGGGGCCCCAAGCAAAATGGGCGCTCACACAGTTTGTCGCTGCATTTTATTCTTA
>JABFDZ020000047.1:8933887-8944997 GCA_019775955.2 Pollimyrus isidori
TAGTGAATATACTTACACAGTCAAAGAAAATGCAGGGCAGTGATAGTGAATATACTTACACAGTCAAAGAAAATGCACCCACAAGTTGCAGACGGTAATTATGTAAATGAGACCAGCTGCACTTGACTCATTCAAGACGCATCTCTGATCCGCAGAGTAGCTGCTTCTGGGTTCTGTAATTACTCTGTCGCTGTTGATTGTGAACCCCGGGCTACAACAGACTGTGTTCCACATAATTATCGTCCAGCTTCTTTCAACGAGCCGTATTGCGGAGCTTGCAGCTTGCATCGCTTGCGCTTGCAGTCAGGCGTGAGCCACATGCAACAGCGCAGTTGTCACCTTAACGATAAACAAACGCGCTTTTTAAGACGACGGCGAGACATTTACCTTCACCTTGAGAATTCTGACCTCTCATCTCCATGATTGTGCTGCATACAGGCCTGCTATTCAGAAACAGAGAAAGTGGGCAAGGAAACAATGTCACCTTATGGTATTTATCAGATATGTTTTTTTTCCACTAATTTCATTGGCTGCTGTTCAGGATAAGTGGATAGATGGATGGAGGGATGGATGAAGGGATGGACAGTCTCCTTGGTCATATCACAAGCAGCTTAAAATAAAAACTAATAAAACATAAAAAAAAGCTTTTAAATAAATGACAAAGAAATATACCAATACATATTCTTACAAGTATAGATATATTTTGCATTGTTAATAAATAAATAATCCGATGTACAATTTACCATTAATTTTAATTCTAGAATTCTAAATAATAGCATCATATAAATAAAATGTGAATTCGTGTGAATTGTTTGCTACACAGCGATACCCCGTAAAGATTACATAAACTCAGGTGGGTCATTTCAGATATTTCTGTGATTTGGTTTTAAGCAGATAATCGTGAAATGCAAGGATCGTTCGACCAATTACTATTGCCCTACTCCCTGCAAGGACTCAAATATGTTTTTTCTTTTGCGACACGTAACTGGATTCACCAATCAGGAGGCGGGAGTGACCTCTGCCACACATCTTTGATCAATGGTGGAGAGCTGCTGTTAAGATATTTGTGCTTATGCCATTTCAGTGGTACCTGTCGCTTTAAACCAATAATGAACATTTACTATTGAGCTTTAAAAAGTGGAACAGGGACTATACTGTGTTTTTATTGTGTTGTTGTTAGTCCACTTTCAATAGTCCAAAGACCTGCTGTCCTATCCTGTGCCCTATGTTGCCTACTTTATATTTTTAAGAAAGTAGTACATTCTAAATAGTCTAGAAGGGACATTGATGCTATTTTGGACAAATTAGGCATTATTGAAACGCATAACTGAACAGCACCAGCAGAAACGATGGCATGCGGGTTATTACACAGCAAGCGTGATGCATGCAGAGTGTTTAAATGCAGTTACTTGGCATTCTTTCCAATTTATATTAATGCAGTCCCCATAGCTGGCAAAACACTAAAAAATGTAAAACCCCATTTATTAAACTAACACCAGTAAAATAAATTCCAGCCAAATCGAACAGTCATTTAAAAGTTTTAAACTATGCAAACGGCCATATTTCTGGGGAAGATCACAGCGGCACTGGGGCTGTCGATGGTGTTACAGTCTTCCAAAAGTAGAACGAGCAGACGAGACGTTTTTGGATAATCTCTCACACAGGCGGAATCGCTCAGGGTCAAATTGTTATCGTGTGTTGTATCTCATTCCAGTACTTTGCGTCTTATAAAGCGTAACGCGAGCTATGAATTCTTCACATTTCTAAATGTTACTCCTATATCCACACTCTACACTGCGGAGGGCAGACGTCGAATTTAGTATCGCTAAGTGTTTATGTTATCAAATGGATTGACCTGGAGGGTTAATGCTTCAGGAGGTTGAGCAGGCGAAGGTGACAGTATCACCATATTGGTGTACGTCGTGCGGCTGGCGAGTGGGCAAGCAGGCGAGCCAAGCCGGGAAATCGAGCAAAACGGGGTTTATTCCGACTAACGGGTAGCAAACAGGGAAAAACGACCACTAACGTCAACGACAGATCTGACGGGACTGAACTCAGACGCGGACTAAATACACAGAACAAGTCAAGCGAAACAGGAAACAGGTGATGACAATCAGGGATTAACACGAGGTAAAGAGGTAGGTGTGGCACACAGGAGGATCGGCGGGAGCTGGGCGTGACACATATACCGTATTCACGATGACCATATACCGTATTCACGATCACCGTATACCGTATTCATGATCACCATATACCGTATTCACAATCACCATACACCGTATTTACGATCACCATATACCGTAATCATGTCCGGTAGTTTTATTTCGTATCTTGCATCTGGACGTTTTTGGAGATGGTCTCCAGCAGATGTTTTAGGATTGACCCACACTTAAACTGCAAAGACTTAATGTTGTTCCCTAAGCTGTCCCTTGGCAGTGGACAGGAGCCTTTCAGCATTTCAGAGCAGCTAGCCCGACCAAGGACGACGTGCACCATGCAATTTGAAAAATAATCCAAGCAATGAATATCACCAAAATGCTTCAAAGTGTAAAATTAATTGAGAATTATAAATGTATAGGACAATGCAGTAATAGAAAATTACATTAATGAGTAATTGTTCTTATAATTAACACATAGCTATTATATGCTGTTTATCAATAATGTGTTTTTGTAAATTCATGCTTAAATGACATCAGATTAAAGACTTTGTAATTTTTTAAAGATGTCAGTTTCGTTTGCACCAATGTGCAGATGAAAGAATTGCACATAAACCGAACAGCCTGGTTTTACGTTTACAGTGTCAGGTAAACTCTACAAATGAAAGGACAAATGCACACATAAGCGGATGTCATTTAGCTTAATATTAACGCATAGACTGTGTTGTCTTTTTAAAGCTGAAATGGCTTGCCTAATGTTTTTCTGGTTTACAGTGATTTCAGCGTGAATGTATCTCAATTTCTAGGAGCCGAAGCAAATCACTAACGCTGAAGACATTTTGGGGAGAGTTTGTTGTGTGGGAGAAACAAAATGTATTCATTCGCAAACTTATATACATTTTTTTCTCCTTTTGGCTTCTAATCCGCCTACACAATATAAGAAACACAAGACGAGGTTCAAAGGTCAGAGAAGTGTGTCACTGTCTTTAACTGAAATTTAAGATGTTTGATGTTTCACTGTGCTAAGGATGGATGGATGGATGGACTGTTCCAGAGAGGGCTGTGCCAAGAAAAAACTCCTTAGGAGGAAGAAGCCTTGGGAGGGAGCAGAGCCAAAACCGGAGCCCATCCTCCTGGGGCCGGCAGAGGAGGTCAAATGAACAAGATAGTCAATCAATGTAAAGTCAGGCATGTCTGTTTCTGAAATGTCTCTTTTACTCTATCGAGTTTTTAACCTTGGTGCCGGGATGACCTCCACCTCCTCACACTCTTCAGGAAAAAGACTAAAAAGTGCGTCTCCCCCAGCGGTATTTCACACCTGATTTTCTCAAGTCGTGCCGCGCTGATTGACTGATTAGCCCACACGTTCGCTAAGTGCCTCTGAAGCATCCATAATCAGCGACAGAAGCTGAAATTTGCCCCCTTTGATGTTTCCGGATCAAAAAGTCAGACGCTCAGACAGGAAGTGCTGGAGCGGGTCGAGAACAAAGGAGAACATTAATTTTGACAGAACCGAAAGCGTTTGAAAAGTGCCAAGAATTGTTTCTTTGGGGCGTCTGCATGGACTGCGCGGTCAGAAAAAGGGTTTCGACTCTGATTTAAATAACACTATTCTTAGAAGACCGTGCAAGGCATCACAAGAAAATCAAAACTTGTGGATATGTTAATTAATACTTCGGTTTTACTTGGAGGTTCTAAAAACTGGATACAAAATATTACTTAAAATATTATATGTATTATATTGCGCAAAATGGAGTTAGTCCTCTGACCATAAATGCATCAACAGGTCTATATTTAGACTGAGACAAAATTATGTGCATTCTAATAAAGGTAATTTTAATATAGGTAGGAAAGATTGCACTCATATTTCAATATTTATACCGCTTGTTCCAAAAAATATTTTTTAACACCAGCTTGTACTGCTGTCTGACTTTTCATAAAGTTGTTGCAGTTACCAATAACAGCTTCACACAGGCAAAAATACTGCATCTGCACTTATATCCTTGGAACATGCAAAATTTCTCTATTAATGACCACAGTTACATAATCCTGTATTTTGGAGTGTATTTGTGGTTCTCGTTGATGGTGTATTGAGAATGAAAATAGTGATTTGGTACAATTAAGATTCACTTTATTGATCTCAGGGGGAAATTCTGTCACATACAGTAGCAAGAACATACTTATAGTGCCCAAATCTATGCTCAGATAGTGCCCAGATCTATGCTCAGATAGTGCCCAGATCTATGCTCAGATAGTGCCAAGATCACAGATAAACATACATATAGTGCCAAACAGACAATGTAGAAAGACAGCACACATAGTGCAAACATAACCATGGGGCAAGCAGATTTAAAAAGTACACAGAGTCAGTATTCTGAAAAACAAAATGTGATGCTAAAAATAACGTTTAAAGTTCCTGAATTTAATGTCCTGTGAACATATTACAGTGAAAAACTTATTTGTGTGATTCCTGCAAACCTTGGTGCCAAATAAATACAAGACAATAGGTGCAGGGGCCAACAATAAATAACAATGAATAACAAATAAGAGAAAATAACACCACAGCAGACAGACAAAAAAAATCGGATTTACATACAGTATGAGATGCACTGGAGGTAAAACCCGGAGGATGCAGTGTCAGAGGATGAAAGGTTTTGGATTTTCACGGGGAAGTGTGTCGGAACTGAAGGCAGTTCATCTCGCCAGTGAGTCTTTTAAGGTGAAACTATATTAGAGGTCATTATATGATGAATTCTTCAAGTGTGTCTGAGCTCATTGTTATGGATGAAGGTGTTACCCTTTGTCACCAGCTGTGGAATCCGTGAACCGCACAGGCGGGTAAAATTCGACTGAGTGTAGTCGCTGCCTGAATTACTCAAGTTATATGTAGAGGATGCAGAGCAAACCACAAGGAATCTGCAATGAATTCTAATGCATTTACACAAAAACTGATCCTTTGTTTATCTTTAAGAGATACAATCTTTAATATAATTTTACAGCTGTTTGTTTCCACTGTATTTGATTTCAATACATGTTTGTATGTTAAATGCGTGAAACACTGGCTAAATGTTTGTTATTTTGAGTTTGCAGTGACATACTAATATTTTGAGATTTTTGGAATATACACCTTATCAAATATCTAAATCGGCACTGATATTGTAGGCTGCATAACATAATTATGCCAAACTCTAAATAATATTCCGTTTCAGGGGCCTGGACAGTTGTATTTATTCTCCTGTCTTTATTGATTTATATTTAGTGATCCTGGCAGAATCTCAGTGATAATGGGCAACATCTGTGCAAACTTTGAGATGAAATTAACAGATGGAAAGGTCCATATTCTGCTAGAAGCACTGTGTGACTGTACTGAAACATTAGAAATCGGTGACACTTTATTGTCTATTTCACCTGTTTGACCAGGGTGGTAACACTTAATTAAAGCAGTCATTATAATGCATTATAGGTACCTTCATAATGCATACTGTAATAGGTACCTTCATAATGCATTATAATGCATTCATAAAGTATTATAAACACAGCTATAACTATTTCATACACATTATAATTATGTTTATTATGCTTTATGAAACTCTCATCTATAATGCACTAGAAATATACCATCATAATAGAGTACAAATCCTCCTTAATGCTTATACCGATTGTTACAATTTATTATTGGGGTATTTTATAATGCATAATAGATGAGAGCTTCATAGAACATTCATAATGCATAATAAACATAATGTGTTTTTATAAAAAATCCATAGCCTTTTTATAAAAAGCCATGTTTGCAATACTTTATGTATGCGTAATACTGCCTTATGAAGTCATGTATAATGCATTTATTTGATTGCTTTAAGTACAGTGTTACCAAAAGATTTTTTCTGTGTCGAACAAGTCAAGCGAAATCAGTATTACACTGGTTTTCCTGAGGAGGTCCAATCTGAAATATTTCAGGTATTTACTGAATCACTTTTAAAGGTGTGTTAAAAAGTTCAATCACTTTGATTGGTCTTTTCTTTGAACTTGTCTGGAGTGATTCCTATAAATGAACAGCTACCGTGAATCACATTAGATCAGGCACTTTGTTACAAGTTTTATTAACTTTAATGTTTAACTTTAATGTTATCGAAGCCTTGTATGCAGGACCAGAGAACACTAGATCAGGATGCCGATATTTAAGTCAATTCCTGGTCTCCGTTTCACCCTCTACCTCCCGCCCCTACATGTAACAGATGTCAGAGAAGATTAAACACCACCTTAGCCTTTGTCTGTCACCTATTTTCTGCTTAGTGTTTCTCATAACGATTTATTAAAACTCCTATTGAATCCCTATATATCCCCATAAATTCATGTCTGCCGTAAAGAATCGCAGAGCCAGCTGACAGACAGGATCAAACTACAGGGAATAAGAAGGAAATCAGCAACTGCAGCAGCTGCAGGGCGAGGATGCAGCCGGGAAACATAAATAGTCTGTTTGTAATTAAAAACGTGAATGCAGCTCAAAAGGAAGGGTAATGGAATTTTTTTACTGGGTAAAAATAGATGTGGGAATCAAGACCTGAAGAAGGCAATTTTATTACCATCCATGCATGACATATTATATTATGTTCAGGTGACAATTCAGTCCAAAACAACTCGCATTTCTCATTCATTTATATGCAGTTATATACACGATTCAGAGTAATAATAAATGATACATTGATTGATTGAATGATACAGCTATTGTTATTTAGGCATGTAGTGGCCACTTTATTAGGTACACATAGTTAGTATCTGGTAGGACGCAGTTTTGCTTCCAGAACCACTCTAAGTGTAGACGAGTTGTGTATTCAGGGAAGCCTTTCTGCACATCACTGCACATCACTGCTGTACGGAACGGGGTGGGGAACCTGACCAATGGAAGGCCAGTGTGGGTGCGGGGTTTTGGGATGACCTCGCATTCAGCCAATCACAGTGGGTCCGCAGAAGGTCTCCATGGATTCCTTAACCCTGGTCTACAGGGTCTCCCCATGTAGCTCAGGAAGCAGGGAGCAGTTAATAATATGGGGTCTGGCTATTCTCCTCTTACATTACCAAGGTCATGCTGCGTGGGACCCCCAAGTCGGTCATGCAGCGTGGGGCCCCCAAGACGGTCATGCAGCGTGGGGCCCCCAAGACGGTCATGCTGCGTGGGACCCCAAGACGGTCATGCTGCGTGGGACCGCCAAGACGGTCATGCTGCGTGGGACCCCAAGACGGTCATGCTGCGTGGGACCCCCAATGCGGTCATGCTGCGTGGGACCCCCAAGACGGTCATGCTGAGTGGGACCCCCAAGACGGTCATGCAGCGTGGGACCCCCAAGACGGTCATGCTGCGTGGGACCCCCAAGACGGTCATGCAGCGTGGGACCCCAAGACGGTCTTGCTGCGTAGGACCCCCAAGACGGTCATGCTGCGTGGGACCCCAAAGACGGTCATGCTGAGTGGGACCCCCAAGACGGTCATGCTGTGTGGGACCCCCAAGACGGTCATGCTGAGTGGGACCCCAAGACGATCATGCTGCGTGGGGCCCCCAAGACGGTCATGCTGCGTGGGACCCCCAAGACGGTCATGCAGCGTGGGACCCCCAAGACGGTCATGCTGAGTGGGACCCCCAAGACGGTCATGCAGCGTGGGACCCCCAAGACGGTCATGCTGAGTGGGACCCCAAGACGATCATGTTGCGTGGGACCCCAAGACGGTCATGCAGCGTGGGGCCCCCAAGACGGTCATGCTGAGTGGGACCCCCAAGACAGTCATGCAGCGTGGGACCCCAAGACGGTCATGCTGAGTGGGACCCCCAAGTCGGTCATGCAGCGTGGGACCCCAAGACGGTCATGCTGCGTGGGACCCCAAGACGGTCATGCTGTGTGGGACCCCAAGACGGTCATGCTGTGTGGGACCCCAAGACGGTCATGCTGAGTGGGACCCCCAATGCGGATTCTGAAATCATGCGACGGTTGTGACCCCTGATCCTTTGTTTGACACATTTATATATTTACCATTTTGTCAGAAAGGTGCGACCGGAAATCACGGTCTTAACTGAAAGTGACAGTTGTGCCTCTTTCAGGTGTAGTGACTGTGGGGGTGTCTCACAGTGACAGTTGTGCCTCTTTCAGGTGTAGTGACCGTGGGGGTGTCTCACAGTGACAGTTGTGCCTCTTTCAGGTGTAGTGACTGTGGGGGTGTCTCACAGTGACAGTGAAAGACCCCACATTCTGAGCGTAGGGCTTTGCTGGGCTGCAGTGTATCATTGACAACTGACTCTACTGCCATTACACACTGTCTGGGGAAAAAGATCCTTCCTCGCCCATCACTTCACTGCTTTAATTCTCTGCCTGCTGCTTCACTGGCTCTAAGTTCAACAGTAACCTTTAGTACACAATAAGGAGATTAAGCTCGGAAGGGAGACTTTGCGTCACTTCTCCGGTGACTGAAAAGACTCCCCAGGTTACTTTGCGAAATATTACACTCCCGAATAAACACTGTAATTTATTTTAATTAAGTGGCAAGTATTTTGTGGCTAATAATAGTAGACAAGAAATTGTGTGGCCAAGGAAATCACAGTGATGTAATTATATGCTTTCTGTATGGAGAAATTCCACGTTGCAGCAGAAAAGTATTAACATTTTTACAACATCTATGCCTGAACGCGACGAGGAGCTTAGAACTGTGAATGTCTGTCTCTGTTTGTCAGGTATAATTTGGAATGCATTTAATGTTCTGTGCTGTTTTGATAATTATCTGAAGTTATACAGCCTTTATAAAGCAATTCTATAAAAGCAACGGGACACTCCAGGCTGTAATAATAATATCCGCCGTAATGTGTGTTATTTCATTGCTGAGGAACAAATTCACTTCTACCAGACAGCGATCGCTTGCAGTGTAAAGCTTACAAGCTGTTTAAGTTTGTTGGGCTGCTGTTTGGTGGTTAAATCACAGCCGGCCCTAATCGCAGGTACTCATTGGTAGAGCTGCAGTATGTGATGGACAGGTAGGTTCTGGGGTCCATCCTGTGTTCCCAGGGTTAAGGTCATGATTAGGGTTTGACCCCATGACCCCGACTGTGACCTGACAGGCCTTGTCACAAGTCCCCTAAATATGTAATATTTAAGGATCATAGGGTTGTGGAGAAGGCTGAGTCATCAAGAGACTTGAAAATGTATAAAACAAAAAGGAAGACAAACAACATGAAAGAAGCAGTATCTCAATAATAATAATAATACATTTTATTTATATAGCGCTTTTCAAGACACTCAAAGACGCTTCACAGCACAATAGGATAAAATAGCACACAGTTTACAACATAAAATCAAACATTAAAAGCAATTTTAAACAGGTGAGTTTTGAGTTCTTTCTTGAAAGTGGGGAGGTCAGGGCAGTCACGGAGGGATTCGGACGGGGAGCCAGTGGGGCTTTTGGAGAGCAGGGGTTGCCTGAATCAGAGTTTCACTGCTTCTCAGTATTTGATTATAGGTGCTGCTGTAGTCCTTCTGCAGTGTTTGTCTTGTTTCAGTGTTTAGATGATTGATCTTGGGCTTCCTTTGGGGGGCACATGGCCAGTAAGCCTACTGTAGCTGATCATTCTGTTTAGTGGGCATTACAGTAATATTCAGTCCTTTGTTTATTGGGAACATAATGGACAGTGTAGTGGTTCTGGTGGGTGAGGTGGGACAAGAAGGCTAGGATGAGCCATTTCTTCTTCAGGAATAACTGGGTGCTGAAATCCACACAAATGGGACAGGGTCCAACCCGAAAAAATTTGGATAAAGGAAGGAAAAGGTTCTTTCATATTAATGGGTTTCTCTTTGGCTTTTCAGTCAGTGCTCAGGCATTCAGCTGGCACTCCTCTGAAGACGTCCATCTTCTATTTCTTTTTCTGGGAAAGGGGGGGGGGGGTTGCTCATTAAGCCGCCCCCCCCATCCTGCTAGAGAACCACCTGTCAGGAATGGGAAATACCTTCAAACCCCAGCCTTTTCAAATGCTGTACGACTCCTATAAAAAAAAATGCTTCACTGCGCCGAGACCCTCTCTCGCGGGGTATATGTGCGTCTCAGAAGAGAGCGTGATGGGATGATGCCCAACCTCTTCCTCACCGCACGCTGCCTGTGTCAAAGTGGCCCACAGCGGCGCTGCAAGAAAAAAAAGAATAATAATATTAGTAATAATAATTGTCTCTGTCAGTGACACGTTGTTCACGGGTGTTTGTGAACAGTTCGCTGCAGCTGTGTTTAGCTGTGTTTGTGTGATTCTATATATAACTAATAAACTATCCTTTTTCAGTCAGTTTAATGGTACCACAGACAACAGGAAAGAGCAGAGGGGTATTTAAGTAATTTTGCCAAAATCACTCAGGTCGCCAAGCGCCCAGATCACTTTCCTGTATTAAAAGTGGTTTATGCTGTATTTTACTGGCAAAACTTACTGTCATTTTGGGCTGGAACCTGAACTCAGGAGGCGAGTGACGATAAACCTCAACCACCCTCCCTCTGGCGGGAGTCCAGGTGGTCTCTGAGGCCCCCTCACCCCTGCCAATGATACCCAGCGTCCTGGAAATCCCTCATTCCGCGATTCAGCCGCAGAGTTTTTTTTTTTTCTGCTGCAACCCAGTCAGCACTAGGCTTGGATGGTATCTCACTTCTAATACCGTCATACCGTACAGTTAGTATACCGCGGTATATAGTATGTGGTATTGGGCAGTGGAGGCTTAATGGTCAGGGTAAGCGTGCTTGTGACTGAAAGATTGCAGGTTTGAATCCCCGACCAGCAAGGTACCGCTCCCTGGGTGCAGAATTAGCTACTGTCCACTTTGTCAGTGTCAGATATGGGTTAAATGCAGAGGACGCATTTTGTTGTTATGCGCTGATCATTCAGTTAAAAGAAAATTCTTCATTTTGATGGTTTTTCCCAGTATAATTTGTGAAATGGGCTG
>JABFDZ020000047.1:9036751-9050176 GCA_019775955.2 Pollimyrus isidori
CATGACCGCCTTTGTCTTGGTAGGGGTCACGAGAACCAGGCAAGGCGCCCACCTCGAACGGGAGCTGGCATCCATAGCCGCACGCTGGTATTTCAGGTGTGCGCCCGTCGCCGTGGATACCAGCGGAACTCGGCGTGCGGGGTGTGAGGCGGCCGGAGGAAGCGTTGCGTCTCCACGGCGACTCCGCGAGTGTCAGGAACAGGCTGATGCCCAGCTGGGGCCCTCGGTAGGAGATCCGGGTGAGTCAGCCATCCCTGTGAGTGGAGAGGAGAAGGCAGAAGATTAAGCGGAGGTATAACTAGGCCATTCGAACCGGCGTTATAATTTGACCTCATATCTGATTGGCTCAAAGGCTGATGGCTGATGGGTAAGACTTCCTGAATGGCAGCTTACACAGAGTCCTTCGCTGAATCGAAATTGCATGATTTCCATGTATCATCCTGTAATGGTATGTAATTTCAATTTTCTGCGGAACACACTGAAATTCTTATGCCACAGATGATTAAATACATTTGGTATCGCGTGCCTGTTATACTGCGTCTTTACCTGACTGACGTTGAGGGAATCTCTCCATATGCGCAATGCAGAAGGCCGGCGACTTAAGAGAAAGCAATTAATGGCCGGGACTCGGCAGGACTGGAAGCCGGCAAGCAAACAGAGTGGTGGTCCTCTGGGGGCGACATGCTGGAAGTACTGAAGTGGTTTAGGGACGACGGCAGGCTCCTCAGCAGGGCCTGCGTTGCTATGGTGTCCAGCTCCGTCTAACCGGGGCTGAGATACCTGTGGCATGGGGGGCCACTGGGGACACCGGCGGTGACACGATGGCACGCCACTCGTCACATGACCTTATTGTACTGCGGTGACATTTTAGTCGAGATTTTCCAGGTTTTTCTCATGGTACCTCTCCGGGGGTTTCGAAATCTGTTTATCCCGCCGCCATCCACTCCCCCCCCATTGCTCCGTACTGCAAACATTACATCACCTAGTGTGGTCCCAGCTTGTGAAAGGGCCCCCGTCACACGGGTGGTTACAAGAAGGCGGGTCTATACTAGCAGAAAGAGCCGGTATAGAATGTGGTAGAATATTAGGGGGGCGTAGTAGGGATTAAATTCACATTTTGTCCAATTGGGGCCTGTTGCTCACTAATGAGCATCTTGCGATGCCCTGCTGGCTAAAGTATTAGCCTATCCAGCTAGCAGCTGAGCTCCTGGAATGCAACATGGTGGAGAAAAAGGCAACAAAAAAACCACTGAAATTATCTGTGAGTTGACAGCAAGTGGAGACTTAGCTATGCAGAAGAATATAATCAAATATCCTCGCAAGAAGAGTATCTGTTTGCTGCAGAGCAGCTACCTAAACCATCGGCGCTTCACCGCGACGCAGAGAACATGAGAAATGTACTGTTGCATGCTGGGAATTCATTAATCTGTCATGGCATCGTACGCTGACGTGAATATTCCTCAGATATGCATATCTCTCCGCATGGTTTCCATGTCTGACTTGTGTCAAACTTTTGCCAAGTGCTTTAGCCGAAGACGTGCGTCTGGAGAAGTTTTTGTTTTAAGTTTGTTAAAATTAGATTGACTTGACAGCATGTTGCAAGTCGGTAGATGAATCATCGCCTGTATTAGACCCAATTTGCAATACAAGCCTTCCAACCTAGAGCCCATGCATCCTTCTGCCTTGAGCAATATACTCTGTTCGCAGTTCCTATGGAACCATGGCAGACAAAATATTGTGTTGCAAATTACATACAGTACCAGTCGAAAGTCCGGAAGTCCGGACTGCACATAAAAAGGTTTATTTGTACTTTTCTCTACATTTAAATTATACATAATTATTATAAAGACATCAAAACTGTAATATAACATATATAGAGTATGCACTGACCAAAAGGGTATTTAAAAATTATATGCTGAGGGGCAGCTCTGTGAGTTGGGGCTCAGAAGGTTGCTGGTTCGCATCCCAGGGTCAGCAGAGTGATGCCTCCACTGGGCCCTCGAGCAGGGACCTTAACCCCAGTTGCTCCAGGGACTGGCTGACCCTACTGCTCTGAACACTTATTGGGGGCTTTTCCTTCAATCCCTGGTCAAACTCTCCCAAAACCATTTCTATTGTGTCATGTGACGCTGGTCATGTGACACAGGTTACTATCACTCTATAGGTGGAATAGCGTGTTCAAACTTTCGACTGGCGCTGTACATTATCAAAAAAGAGGGGTCGAAGGGGATCATATAGAAGCTGACGACGTAGACGGCATGGCTCCAAAGCTATGGCAGCATAAATAATGAGGAGATCATACCTTCACAGCAGAATTAGTCCGAGGTGCTTTACAGCTCTGTCAGCTGTAGTTACTGCAAGGGAGCCGGAGACAGAGTCGTCTCTTTGTGTTCCAGCACTTTCCTCCTCGCCCCGCTGACCTGGAAGGACTCGTGGGGATTGGAGGAACTATAGAGGACAGCATGGTGCCAGGAGGCACTAGCTAAGCATAGTAAGCACTCAATGTGGGTTAGAGGAACCGACGACGGCTAGGGGTGGAGTTTGGGCGCAGGACAAATGGAGCAGAACGTCACCTGTCGCGTGGCACCGACGCGGCCTCCCAAGCGGTCTGTCTGGATGAAGCCTTCTTCAAGAACGGCTGTGCTGGCTGTCAATCTCATTCTGATTGTTCATCTTTATTTTTTATTTAGGTTCCGTTTACGTTCAAGTAAGGTTTTAGGGATGAGTATCGTCATTGTGGTTTTAGTCCTGTCATTTATTCTCATTTGTGTACATTTAATTTGTTGTTCCTGCTATGTCTCTGGCCTATGGCCGAGCCGATGGCTAAGCATCCTGCCGTGGCCACTGCTGAAGAAAAAATAGGTCTTCTGATTTAATTGCATCTAATTGTATTATTATTATTTAGTTCCTTTTCAAAAAGGCTTAGATTCGGATACTTCTATTAGCAAGCTTTATCCACGGATTTGTTTACCGTAGCTTTTGAGAACAATAACAACATCGATTGCTGCAGCTCAGATGAAGTCCCACTATAATGTTTTTCAGCTTCTGAAGGAAGACTGAGGGTGCCACGGTTGATTGGCTAAGGGTGCCTCGGTTGATTGGCTAAGGGTGCCTCGAATGATTGGCTCAGGGTGCCTCGGTTGATTGGCTAAGGGTGCCTCGAATGATTGGCTCAGGGTGCCTCAGTTGATTGGCTAAGGGTGCCTCGGATGATTAGCTAAGGGTGCCTCGGATGATTGGCTAAGGGCCCCTCAGATGATTGGCTCAGGGCCCCTCGGAGGATTGGCTCAGGGTGCCTCGGTTGATTGGCTAAAGGTGCCTCGAATGATTGTCTCAGGGTGTCTCGGATGATTGGCTAAGGGCGCCTCAGATGATTGGCTCAGGGCTCCTCGGATGATTGGCTCAGGGTGCCTCAGATGTTTGGCTAAGGGCGCCTTGGATGATTGGCTCAAGGTGCCTCGAATGGTTGGCTAAGGGTGCCTCGGATGATTGGCTAAGGGTGCCTCGGATGATTGGCTAAGGGTGCCTCAAATGATTGGCTAAGGGTGCCTTGGATGTTTGCTGCATGAGGGACCCTTTGAGTCTGTCAGATGCCTGGGAGAATCTGCTTGCTGGCCTAGGACCTATGGCTTGGGCTCGTGGCTCCGTGTTAGACTTAGTGCAGAGACAGCTGATTGATGGCTATGTAAGTTTGCGACGGGCACATCAGCCAGTCTGTGGCAGGCTCAGAATCGTTAACCGAGGAATCAGCGGAAATTGGGGGATAATTGCCCAGTAGCGACCATTTTCCCCCTTTTTTAGGTCAAGTGGGATATGGCCCCTGACAGCTTCATTTTGAACTGATTGCAGTGTTACAGCAAACCTCTCAAGCATCTATGTGACTCGACTTGCCAGCTATGCACATTGTCTCCCAAACGAGGCCTAATTAAGGAGAGTCTTTGAGGTCTTATCGACACCCGCAGTGAACAGAATCATTTCTTCTATCTTCTATCTAAATGAAGAATTGAATCCGTTCACCAGCTTCACCATAGAAGGTAATATTTTTCCCTGCCGTGATCCATAAAACAAAACAAAAAAATGCCGGTATAATAAATGAAGAGCTGTAATGTGAATTCATATCTTGTCCAAAATACAGCGTGATGCCACACTCACATTTCATGCAGAAGTATACTTGTAGTATTGATTAGTAGTATTGATTAGTAACACTTCAGGGACTGAATTCAAATAGGTTTGATCAAACGCACTCATATTTTTAAGAAATGAAAAGCTCATTCAATATTTCTGTATATTACACAAACATTCCTCTATTATATTATTAAAAAAATATTATTTTTTTCTTTTTTAATTTCACAGAGGGACTCAAGATGCCCTTTAAAGGTGACATTAGTGCTTTTGTATGATGAAAAACAAACTATGGGGGAGTATTGGAGACTGGAATGTCAACAAAAACCAAACAGAAAACTATCTTTGTCTTGCTTTGTAAGTTTCTTTGTTTCACTCAAGGGAAAAATGAAAAATGATGGTTCAGAGAGATGACCAATCAGATTGTAGCGAAGGTGGGTCCAAGCAACTGAATGTCTTGGTCCTTCCTCCTCTAGTTGCTTAGACTTACCTCCTCTCCAATCTGATTGGCTATCTCACTGAACCAATCATTTATTTATTTTGCCCCCAGGACAGTTTTGTGTAAGTCTCACAAACCTTTGTTTCGGCTCATATTGACAGCAGGCTTGGAGTGGCTGTTGGATCACTGATGGGATGAATCGGGAAACATCATTAGGGTGAGGCCAAGTCCACACTCTACGTTACAGGATCTTTCTCGTACTTTAAAGGAGCACTGGAGCATGATACTGCAAAATTCCCTTAGTCGAATCAGAAAAGGCCTCATGTACCACATTGAGAGTGACGGCCAATGGCACGCCTGCATCCATTTCCTGGATTGATTAGCATTATTTTGATTCATAGCCACTCGCATCCCGATGACTTTCTTTCTATTTATTTTTCGGCGCCCTGCAGATCATAAGAGACTTTTGATAAAGAAAAATCTGCCACGTACGTCATGCTTATGTTTATATCGGATGGGGATCAGAGAACTGGCGGGAAACATCATATTAGAGGCAGATGTCAACTACCATGACAAATACGCTTTATTGTGCTGCCGTCGGATAATATCCTCCGGTCTGTTGTTTTCTCCGAATCAAAAGAAAATCCTGTCAGAATTGCCAGGTTATCAGATCAGATTAATTCCCAGACTATGCTATACCTATCTCCGGATTTCAATGAGATGAGAGGGAAAAAAAACGTTTTTTTCTTTCTTTCTTCAAGAGATATAAAAATACAGCCTCAGTGTCGTGGAGTAATTTATCACTGGGTGCATTCTGGTCTCATCGTGGCAACTAAAATCCATCATGAGGAATGTTTTGACATGTTTTCAGCCAAGTCCTACACACCGCTCATTATGATAATGAAGTTGATTAAAATATATTAAAGTGACTGTAGTGAGGTAGAAACCACAATCTCTTCTGGGCCCTTTTTCCTCCCTGAAGCAGACTTTAAGTAGGGGACGTGTTAAGTGTAAGGAGGGGACGTGTTAAGTGTAAGGAGGGGACGTGCTAAGTGTAAGGAGGGGACGTACTAAGTGTAAGGAGGGGACGTGTTAAGTGTAAGGAGGGGACGTGCTAAGTGTAATGAGGGGACGTGTTAAGTGCAAGGTGTCACCCCCTCGCACAAGCACAATCTCACCCCTGCCCCATTAGTGTACAAACTCCCGCCTGTGTCTTTAAACTCTGCACATATCGTCCCTTTTCTCTGCTGCCTCCTACACCTCTTTCAAACGACCAATGAGATCCCCCTAAACTATTCATCTTGCTTTTTAATTTAAACTCCAGTACTGTAACACCATTATGAAGAAGTTATCAGCACTGGCTTATTAACACGATTTGAAATTTCACCATGTCATGCACCGGTCGATAAAATCTATTACCTTGGAAGACGTTCATTTTTGTTTCCCTTTAACAAAGCCTGCTGAAGTTTAGGCGGAAAGAGGTGGTCAATTTGGCCCTTAACGTTATCAGCGTGAGTCGAGTTACGACGTCAGACTTTTCAATGGTGCAGCATGTGAGCAGGGAAACCAGGATGCATTGTGGCATGCGGGTGGTCACATGCAATGGACCTTGAGTCTCTGCACACACGGAACAAAGACGACCAGGTGAAAATGGGAAAGCTCCGACACCCCCATCAGGAGTGGCTGGGGGGGGGGGTTCGCGGACTTTTAATGCCACTCTCTCTTCATTTTACCGAGCGTAAACATGACCTGAGGCAGGACAGGATGAGAGCTTGGGTCTCATAATGCTGCAGCAACCAGGAGTGAAGGCAAACAGATTCTGGCAGAGAATAAATTTGTGATACAGGTGGATTTACGGATGAAAGTCAGGAGTCATAATTTTGTGGAGGTAGCAGAGAAATGAACATAAAGGAAACAGCCGCGATGTTCTTCGTACACCTCAGTCACTTCCTGTCACTGTCTGAAGGCCTGTCAGGGTTACTGCTGTCTGAATCATGTGCCTTGTGATGCTGAAATCCTCACCAGAATGTGACCTCTGCCCTGTGCCCTCTGCTGCCAGGGACGCCCAGGACCCATGTGACCCCTGTCCGGCATTTGATTGGATAACAATGTCTTTAACCTTCATGAAAATACCATTTTGGTATCACAGTAACTGATGTGTACCAACACATTCACGTTGCCTGTCCGCAGATCTCCACGCAAAGTGCTTTTTCAAGATGACCTATATTTAAATGCTGACAGTGCCTCGTTTTTTTGAACGTCTCCTGACTCCTGACATAATTTTTGCAGGAAGAGCAGATAGTAATCTTGTGTAGCTCAAGAATTTAGTTGTCATGGCAGCTGATTATAAGGTTGTCGACGTTTCAGATGTCAAGTGTAGGGTTGGGGCGATTTTAGCATTTTTTTTAAGGTAGGGGGCATAAGAGGGGGCAACCCGATCATTAGCCCTGTGGCCCCACCCCTGTAAACGTCCCTAGTGTTGGGATAATAGACAGTCCACAGAAATGTTGCTGGATTTCCCCAGCTATTTTCACATAATATACATCTTTAAGAACCAGACTGGGGCTCCATTCAAATTATAAAGGTGCCCTTATCTCCCACCCGGTCCCTAAACTGCGATTTATTTAGTCTGTCCTGTGGACCCAAGGAGCGACTGTCTGGACTGCCGGTGTTGTGCTGCCCCTCAGCTTTTCAGCCTTTATGTATGCACGTATCCAGTGTCACCTCCCCTATTCAGGGATTCTTCTGCATCATCCAAGGCTCTTACCCAAACCAGAGTGATCATCGCCGTGAAAAATCACCCACATAGCAGCTGTAGTTTTTACCCACCGTGGCCTTTGCCTATTTTTTGCAGTCTCCCTTCTTGTGCTCGATTCCAGTAGATTATTCAATTGACCTTGATTTCTGTCGTCATTAAGAAATCTAGTACGATTAAGTGCATATTTGTAATGTGGTTCTAAATATACCTAGTGCAGGCAAGAGCAACTGTAGTGCTTGCTGTAAACTAGCTGCTTATTATTTCAGTGTTACACTTTCAACTGGAGTAACCCCACGGGCGATATACAACAAAAATGGCATATTCTCCATAACTCTGCCATCTGACATTTATAGGAACCTTTAATCAAGCAATTTGCAGGCATGGATGCAGCTAAATAGCTGGAGATTCTTTCATTTCATTTCCTATAATGGTGGAGTCGGTTCCTATTCCCTCTTGAAACATCTGTTGAGCGCGGTGGTTGGCAGAAACTGAGGGTGGCGACGGCATTAAGCATTAAACACGCCCTTGAGCTTGGAGGAGACCTCCAGGACAAACCCTTGCCGGTCCTTTATCGCCGATGTTCACCTTCCCCGCGGTACGGTCTATCATCGCAGTCCCTCTTTTTCGGACAAATAATGACAAAGTGACAGGGGCGGCTCTGTAGATACAAAAAAAATCACTTTGATTTCTAACCACCTGCATTGATAATCCCAAAGAAATTCTGGAACGTTTTCCATTTTTTCCAACCACACATTCCAAAAGGAATCATTAACAAAGCGATGTGTGCATTGTCTCGCTTTGGAATGGGTAACAGAAATGTTACGTGGTAGATGGAGTTTATCAGAATATTCTTCATTTTAAGGAACGCTGGGCTGGGCCACAATGACAAAGGTCTGAACAGAGACCTCAGACATGTAGAGTGCATATGTAGAACGAGGGCATCACATGTCTAGGTTTTGAGGTTTTGAATCCCCATTCTCTGTAAATACACATGTTCTGGTTTTGCATAGTATTCCACTGGGTTCTCTTGTGCACCCATTTCTTCCTCCTATTCCTAGACTATGAAGTGAACTGATATTTCTAAATTGCCCAAAGCAGGTTGTTTTGTGTGTGTGTGTGTGTGTGTTTTTATGCACACCCTGTAATGGCCTTCCTGGGTGTTCCTCAGCCGCTTGTGGGAGTTTAACACAAAAAAAATGTTCTGAGTGCAGAAAGATAAATGATTGGTTCAGAGAGCTAACCAATCAGATTGTAGTGGAGGTGGGACCAACCAAATAGAGGAGGTGGGGCCGGCCAATAAGATGTATCTGTCCCACCGCTTATATTTTACATTCTGCCTTTTTGTGTAAGTAAAATTCACACAAGCTCCTTCTCCTTGCGATCTAGCCTGGATGGGGTTGGCTACAGACTCGTGACCCTGCATGGAAGAAGATAGATCCACGTCCACAATATTCCAAAGCGTGTTTTTGGCCAGTGCTTGGATCAATGGACTGGGGTTCGGTGCTGGCCATTGGAAGGTTGTTGGTTCAAATCTCAGGGTCAGCAGTTCAAATCCCAGTCGAACCCCTATTTGCTCCTGGGTCTGACCATACTTTCTCAACTGTGCACAGCCTGCTAAATAAGTTAAATATAAATGCTTTAAAATAATTACACCAACCTTGTACAGTACATCAACCTATATCTTTTTCAATAGTTCAGTTGTTGTATAACACATTATATTTCTTAGTTCTTCACTGAAAAACTGATATTAAGATAGCAAGATACCTTGCTGAACCCCATTAACTTCCCCAGAAAAGCTATTTGAAGCCAATTTTTCAAGCTTCCTATACGAACAGCATTAACTGTATATTAGAAGTCCATGCTATTCTTTCTAGATTCATAAATATACTTCATGAAATGCAAACACGATACCAAAAAATTCCCAAAATCATTTCTCCACAGTACTGTGTAAACAGCAAAACACTTATTCTTTAAAGTACACATCATGCTGCTTAAATGACAGACAACTGGGGCAGCTGCTGACCAGGGAATATGGGATAACAGGAACGGCCGATTCCTCGATAAATATCACTCTTGCATATATATTTCTGCTGCTTCACCTAACCTTCTACTTAAAAAGCGTATGAATAAAACTCATCAACTGCAAGAGCAGCTTAAAAGGGACCACAGTATCAGTCTGAAAATGGCTTGTACACAAGAAATACTCTCCCTAAATCTGATTTTTTTTTTAAATATCGCCAGAACTAGTCAAAGATAATATCAGACATCTCTTCTGAACAAAGCAGGCCCAGAAGTCTAAGTCTAATTTATTTCATTGCATAACTGGGTGGATTCCCACTCCCTCGCGTTCTGGATGGGCTTTTCGCGGTGACCAGTTCCTGCGTTTATCGCTCCTTTTATGCTCTCTGTAGACTCCTCAGTGCTTCTGGGAGATGTAGTCCAAAGCTGACGCAACGGGGCCAGTTTTTGACAGACCGGGGTAACTGCTGCTGACTCCTCACTGCTTCAGCAGGAATACGTAGATGCATAATGAGACCCCATATTATGGGCCGGCTTTCTCTTCATGCTGCAGTTAGACCTTCTTTGAGAGAAACGTCACGCTGTTTCTCTTTTGACTTGTGACTCCAAGCCTCGCATCCGAAGAGTGAATTCTGCCGCGGAAGTCGACTCCCCTGATATAATCAACGTTTTCATTGTGTGACTGGTGGATAAAGAAAGAAATGACAGACTAGGCCTGTGGAAAAGGGATGAAATAGCATAAAGAAAGTCGATGTAAGGTATGTCGGGAAAGTGTACAGTGCTTCTGCTCTCAGCGAAAGCTGGGGGTGTAAAACCAGCTAAGATGACATGGGGGATGCAGCACTGTGTCCCAGTGTGGACCAGAAAGGGGAGTCGGGTGCCAGGGCATAAAGCGAGGCCTTCCAGAAGAACGGACAGATGTGGCTTGTTGAAAGGGATTATGGGTTTTTATGTTAAGTTCTTAAGCGCATTAACGAGTTAAGTTGTTTAAAGGACACATTTATGACCCAAAAACCACCTTCAAGGTCAAAGAGGCAGGAGAGAGTAACAAGACATCGTGGTTTTTAGAATTGCGTAACCACGGTAACAACTGTGCCATTACACCACACGTATCGCAGAAATTTTAAGGTCAGTGTCCTGTAGTGACAATACCTCAATACCACATTAGGACACTTGTCTACCTAAACCTACAGCAACAACAAAAATCCAGCAACACATATGCTAGTACTTCAAAAATGAAGTTTAAAAGCGTATAACAAGAGGCGGATAGTTTAGGTACAGAAAGCAAAATTCCAGACCAAGGAATATTGATTGTGAAGCTCAAGATATATGGTGGGTTGAAACAAAACCCTGGTCCGGATTTTTGCGTTGAACTATCCACCTCTGAATATAACATATCTATAAACAGTCTATTATACAGAACAGGGCTGCAGTGAGGGTGAAGCCCGATCCAGGAAAGCCAGGGATCCATGTATACCTTGGATGGGTTCAGATACAACGTAAGGAGACATGTCATCAGTGTTGGGCATTTCAGGTTCACAAGCTACAAATCCAGACCAGGATTTTGTTTTTACCAACCAGTTCAGCATAAGGAGTCATGGTCAGAGTATTCAGCTGCTGGGTAGAAACAAAATCATGGTCTGGATTTGTAGCTTCTGGACCTGAAATGCCCAACACTGCATGTCGTCAGTGTATGCTTTCCTGTCAATGTGACAGTGATACATGAAATGGAAGGATATTCCAGTCTACTTAGATACGAGCCTAGTGGCTGTGAGGTGAAGCCCAAGGAGGACGCAGCACACATGCCGCAGATGGACCCTGGTCACGTTCCCAGTGCTAAATGCACTCTGATTGCGCTTATTCATTGTGTTTGTTATTTGAGTGCTTATGTTAATCTGCACGCCAACCAGGCATCAAGTGAGACCCCAAAATATTGTTATTAAACAATCTACCCAACTATTCAATATCAAAACCGAATAGAATTTCAGAAGAATTCAAGGCAGGAGGTCCACGTCCATCACAGACCACTGTTATATACTCTTGATGGCCAGATTATTAGGCAAGCTAAGCTGGGACGGGCTTTTGCCTCCAGGTACCCCTGAAAGGATGGATGAGCTGTGTGTCTCAGCTGCTACTTCTGCACTTGTGACCTTCCTGGTGGCTTTAATGAATCTGGCGATTCTCCTCTGACTTCCCTCATTAGCGATGAGGTTTTATACAAACGAAACTGCCCCCGACTCGTCCCTTAGTCGTTCTTGTCCTCGTTTACAGCGCCGATCTCTGCAAGTTCACTGTGGCGCCTCAAAACGCTGGGAAGGTTGTACTTCCTGCGATGCCGGGAAGCACCACACCGGGCACCAGCGATCACACCGCGCTTGAGATCGTCAGTCTTGGGAATTGTAATGCTTAGCCACAGGGGCGCCGATAAGGGGGGGGGGGAACTTGGGACAATTCTAAGGGCCCATGCCCTTTAGGGGCCCCCAGAGATCTGCTTTATTAATAATAACACTACCTACGGGGGGCCCAACCTCATATTTTGTCATAGGGCCCAAAATTGCTAGCGGCGCCCTTGCTTAGCCAGACAGTAACTGAACCTCTGGAGCCAGTGTGGGCGCATGTGTTCAGTGACATGAATCGCTGTTCGGAGGGGGGGGGCTGTTTGCATTAATAAGCAGATATGCTTAAGAAGCTGACCGCTGAGTCTGCTCTCGCACGCTAAGGGCAATTTAGAGTCACCGATTCGCCCGAAAAGGAAAGCTGTACACCGCGGAAGATCGAGCGCCCATTGAAAGCACGGAAAGAGTAGCGAGCATACAGACCTCGCGTGCTGAATCTGGGGCTGATTCGAGCGCACAGCCCAGGAGCTGCGAGAGAACAAAGCTACCTGCTGCACGGAATCCAAGGCTAGCAATTAGGCTAATGAATCAACGGAAATAACCAGCCATTACGTACTTGCGCCGTGAAATATGGTACCATTTACACACGTGGCGGTCTGCACAGCAGGGGTAGGGTTCTCCGCTGAGGGGGGACGCCATTAAAGAGCGTTGTGCTGTGAGCGGCGGGGACTTAAGGTCAGTGTCTGCCGTTATTCAAATTCTCCGAGAGCTATGAGGATGGGATTGCGTCGTGACCTATCCCCATGGCTTCACACGTGGGCTGACACCCTCGCTCCCCTAGGGGGTGCCCGAGGGGAAAGACCAACGCCTCCCCCAGCCCTCTTCAGGCGAATGCCGACTTCCGATGGAAGGTGGAGTGACAGAACGGGGGAAGGGAGGCGGGTGAGATCTGGACGTTAGGTGCAGGCTCACTGGCTGTCCCCGCGCGCGGCCCAGGGAGGCGGGTGAGGTCTGGGTGTTAGGTGCAGGCTCACTGGCTGTCCCCGCGCGCGGCCCAGGGAGGCGGGTGAGGTCTGGGTGTTAGGTGCAGGCTCACTGGCTGTCCCCGTGCGCGGCCCAGGGAGGTGGGTGAGGTCTGGGCGTTAGGTGCAGGCTCACTGGCTGTCTCCGCGCGCGGCTGCCTTTCAGGTCTGGATGTGGGTTCTGACGCCACACGATGCTATATGTTTTTGTGGCTAGGTACAGGGACCAGACGGCGCCAACCGACTGAAGCAAAATTGCTTTGATTCAATGTCCGGTGCCATAAAGTGACCCATAAAGTAATTACACATCATGTCACCGATTCCCTGTAGAGGACCCTGACCTGTCCAGCACTCTGTAACCGGGTAAGGCCTTCCGCTTAATGCATTGATTTCCTGCTCGGAGTAAGTGAACGGTTAAAGCCGTACATAAAGGATCGACCAAACAGCAGGACGGTGGAAAATGTAATGAATAGTGCTATTTGAATATTACCACAGGATATGGGAACCTTCGAATGCAACCAGGTGTCAAATAACAGAGCGAGGTCCTCTCTCTCGCTGAAGCTGCAGGGCGGCTAACACGCTGCTCCTGGTTATACGGAGCGCGCTCAGTAAATATCGTAACACGCTGCTCCTGCTTATACGGAGCGCGCTGAGTAAATATCGTAACACGCTGCTCCTGCTTATACGGAGCGCGCTGAGTAAATATCGTAACACGCTGCTCCTGCTTAT
>JABFDZ020000047.1:9051699-9062229 GCA_019775955.2 Pollimyrus isidori
CCCCCCCCCCCCCCCCCCCCCCCCCCCCCCCCCCCCCCCCCCCCCCCCCCCCCCCCCCCCCACACCCCCCCCCCCCCGCCGGCCCCCCCCCCACTAGGCCCCTTTTTAGCAGAGACCCATGCATGACACCACCCCTGGTACCCTGTGATGTGATGGATAGCCATAGATACCCCACCCTTTGACCTGGTTACCTTCTCAGTTTTCTTCCTTGGAAGTAAAAAATACAATAACAGTGGATGGAGAGATTTGACACATTATTATACGCTCTGGGAGGGGGGGGTGTTGCCCCATTCAAAAAATGCAGCCGATGGAAAACCGTCTCGCTGTTACCTCATGTAGATACCAACGTGGAAGGACACTGGGTTTTAGCATCAGGCTTGAATTAGCAATTAATCAGCCGGCACCAGCTTTGTTTCATAGCAACGGTCCTCATTAAGTGCTTCCTCGTCAGGTTCTAAATTCAGCCGAGCGCCCTTGGGGCGGGCAGACAGCGCGGAGACGTCTAACACTGGCAGGGCGCAGAAATCAGAGGATTGAGAGATAGAAGGATCGGAAGATAGATACGGCCGAGTGGCGAACAGGAAAAAGCCGATCGGTAACGGGGTGTTTGGACGAATCCGCGCCCCGTACGGAGGCTGCCGGAAGGGGGCGGGGCTTCTCCGCAGCGATCCCCAAAGCCCCACGCGGTTCTGAAGGTTGCGGTCACATTGCCGGTGGTATCTCCACGGAGGTTCTCACGTGACTGGAAGAATTCTCCATGAACATACCTTGATGCAGTAGAGGAGTAGAACCCACTAAGCACATTTAATGCTTCCTTCTTTCATTCGTGTTCAGTTCATTGTCTATTAATATTTGGAGTCTTTTTCTAAAAGCACCTTTACGGCATAAATACATTGAGCGTCTTCATTTCCCCGCACTTACGCACGCAAGCAAAGGCAGCTACCCAGAAACAGCTCGGGGCTCCTATATCTGCCCGTCGATGCGACATCCTAACGCAGCCATTACTGTGTGTGCGGCACTGAAGCACTGTGCTGTGGGGTGAGATTCACTTTCAGTCCTCCTGTAGTTTAATAACAGGTTTTAATGTCCCCCCCCCCCCTTCAAAAAAAAGCACGCTTTGGCTCTGATATGTCACAGAACCAGTTAAATGACGAGTTTGCGTCTGAGTAAAATTACGGGCTCGCCCCCTGATCTGAGAAGTCTTCGGAGGGACGGGCCTTGGGTCGGATTTACGGTGTGTGACGTGTGCTGGGCCGTTTGTAGGAATTTGGGGGCCCCAAGCAAAATGGACATGTAGGCCCCCCCACACAGTTTGTCGTTGCATTTTATTCTTAACCAGTCGTTGTCTTGGGGCCCCAGGCCAGCTCGGGGCCCCAAGCAATTGCTTGGTTTGCCTGCCTTGTCGCGACGGGCCTGGATGTGTGTTGGACGTTTCTCTGTTTTTAATGTTTGATGAGTAAAACTTCTCCACATGCCGCAGTGCCTCAGGGGCATTCGAAATGACCAGGCCCGTGTCCAAAGTTCTTAGGATTAGCCTACGGGCTAATTAGCTGCTAATGTTGTCCGCGGTGTGTGTCATCTTCATGGAGGGGCTGACTTTAAGAGTTCCCCTTTGCCCCTTGTATGAGGATAAAGAACGGCCATCTCCCCTTCAAAGTCCTCGCCCTTTCTGCCAGTGTTTTCCCTCACGGCATGTAGGGAAGAACAAATATGTTTCGTGGGTCTATCATTCAATCCACCGCTGCTGACTCAAGGCACATTCATCTAGAAAGAAATCCTCTTAACCTAATGAGGTGACTGTCCCAGTCTGCAGCCATCTATGGCTCCTCAGTAGTGCCACTGACCCAGTCGATTTGGCCTCCGTAGCTCCTCCTGGCTCTGGTTTTGGCTACTGGCTGTTCCAACGTCTAATGTCTTCCTTTCCAAACAGCTGGAAGGGTTCTGGGTGCGCAGTTAGCAGACGAACATTAGACAGCACAACGGTGATTTGGGGTCGGGGGTCAGGCGAGCTGAGATTCGCCGTCGCGTCCGCCGACTGAGTCTCCTTTGATACGTGATTGGTTTAGGACCACAGTTTTACAGCCAATAGTAGTACTCAGACAGGATTGCGTTACAAGTGGTGAACTACCAGACACTGGAAAAACAGACTTGCCCTATATTTATGGTGCCGAGAGGCCAAAACGCCAAACAATATTGCCGCTTGCTAGCTCAGGAGTAGAGCGGACTGGCAGAGCCCAGCTGCAGACCACATGCTACCTCTACAAATAGGTTTGCACAAGCAGAATTAGGGTCAATATGACTCAATACCAATAACTGAGGTGAAGGTCCTTCCAAGACGGGAATTTTGGGTGTAAGTAGGATCAATGTCTTGTCTCCATATACTCAGAATCATCAGCCACCTCTCATTTTGCTCATTTAAAGGCAAATGGCCCCTTCTCAACTGTAAGACGCAGCGAGAGATAACAAACAACTGGAATGACCTTTTACTTCTACCTGCCATGACAAAGGTTGATTTTGAGGTGGCTTTATGTTTCATTCTGTTATCATTCTAGGTTGTGTTCCTATGTCTGACAGGGACAAAAAAACAGGCAAGTAGCTTTGTGCTAAATACATACCTTGCAGCTATTTTGGCTCGTCATTAACACCTTGTTTCATTCATATATAATGTTGTACGTAAATTGGATTTTTAGTCCGTGCACCTGTTTGTACATATTGAGTGAAATAATGTTCACCTACTTTTAAACTCACTTATTGAGAGGAGGTCACACTATCGCCCCCTACTGACTCTCCTGGGAGATATCCTCTGACCCAGGGGTGTCAAACTCCAGTCCTGGGGGGCCAGAGCCTTGTGTAGCTTAGTTCTTTCCCTGTTCCACCACAAAGGGCTGTGTGGTAATTAGCACAAGCAGTTGAATCAGGTGTGTTAAGTGAGGGGAAACCCCAAAAAATGTGCAGGGCTCCGGCCCCCCAGGACTGGAGTCTGACACCCCAGCTCTAACTCCCCTCTGTCCAAGTGCTTACCCTGTTGTAGCTTTTGAAATAAACCTCAGCAACAACCTGACTGTCTCATTTTAACTTGTCTTGACCACATTTCTACTTTTCTAATGTCGTTTTATGTGCAATACCTGCCTTCCTCCATCTCACGGATAGCTGAATTAATCTTTGCAACAGAAGCTCAACGCATTTTTAGAGCGATTAGTCCAAATTATATTTGTGACGTGTCTGATTTATTTAGCGTTTACAGCGTCGAGTGTCCATTTAAAAAAAAACACCCGCGCCTGCGGATGCTGCCGGAGACGCGGCGAGAGACCTGACTGCATCACGTCAAGGGATGTAAGGGAGGGGTCAGCACGGAGTGGGGGGGCGTGTGTGCGTGCGCACTTATGTGTGTGTGAAAAAAGAGGAGGGGGGGGGCAAGGACAGAAGGGTGGGGGGTATCGATGACATCACCCTTCAGCTTGCAGCACAGCCAGCTGTGGTTTCTAGAAGCGGAACTGAGAAGCGGTCCTGTGGTATCACACACAGAGCATCCACCAATATTGTGGGGGGGATTGTAAAGCGTATCCTCTACGAGGCGAACCCTGCAGCCTGGATTTCCGGCAGAACCGATATATGCGGGATTATTATACGTGATAAATGATTTTTTTTTTCATAGGACGACGTGACTAGCGATGTGTATATGCACAACGATAATTAATAAGGAGCATCCTTAACCTCAAGGTAAGGAACAGCCTTGTAGGGGCGAATTACGTGCGCGCAGGGTTACATCTGATATGCTTTTTTCATTGGGGAACCGCACCCGCTGCAACTCGGTGCCACGCTTCTCGGGATGTGGGGCGCAACCCTCAGTTTATGGGTGAGCGGTAAAGGTACATCGATGCTTAAGTACAAAAAACAAGATAGCGGTAAACGTTAACAAAGCCGGGGCATCCGCTTGCAGCCGGCGCGATCTTTGTGGAAAGTCCGGTCAATGGTCGGGTGTATCCAACGCTCGCGTTACATTGACGGCATCGAGTTAATGTTGTTGCCGTGAGGTAAAGATGAGGATCGCACTCAGCTGCAGAGCCGACTAATGCCTCCGGTTAATCGCTGTTTGTATTTCACTGTCTTATTGGTGGCTGGGAAATAAACGGAGCGCTGCGTTGAATGTGCCTGCCGGCCGTGGCATGATTGTGCTCTCATTGTTAGTTTTGTATTCATACTCAAAAACCTGAATCGTAGCACTGGGTTAATATACGGCTTTCCGCTTACAAGCACCTAAGCACCGTATAGCTGCTTTAACTGGTCGTAGAGTTAAATTTGTTACGGACCATTGATTGGGTAAATAAGGTCGGTTATTCCTCTGTCATTCTGCCAGGTGGTTATATGATAACATCGTTTGAAAAGTGATTAAAATCGTGATTTTCCGGCTGAAGGTATCAATCCTGCTATTTTGTAAATGGAGTTTTTGATTTTCGTTGTTGGCCAGTCTACAACTGCGCAATATTTCGATGATTACTAGTCTTAACTTTTGAAATGTAATGAAGAATGATCAATGCTTTAGCTATACTATATAGTAAATGCGCTTTTGATTTGTATTACCTTTAGCTGGAAACTTAAGGAATTGATTTCCCCTCTCATGCTCAGTTTAATTGATATATAATTATTTGATTGAATTTTGAGACATTAAAATCACCTTTTGGTAAAATCAGTAGCGTCGTGTAGCTCGTATTAGATGTAATGCTGGTGACAGTGAGATGTAATTGTCCAATCTCAAGTAAGCTGTTTTGGTAGGATATTGTATTTCTTGTTCTGCTTTCGATAAACCTACTGTTTTTAACATGCCAGTGATTTCATAGTCTTGCAAATTGTCAGTAATTCAAACAAAAAAGACGGTGCTGTTGGATACTTCGGCAGGCGCTTGTCACTCTGTGCCTGCGGCGCGAGCCTGACGCTCCCGTATACGCGCTGTAACCGCTGGACTCCAGCATTTTATTCTAGCGAATATAATTTTGCCTATCGGACGTAATTTCATGATTTTCAGTAATGTAACAATCAAGATGAAATTGGTGATTTTTCAAACATGATTTGGTCGGCACTCATCCTGGGATAGATCTTACATGAAGGCAGGAGGGAGCATATTACATAGTAGTTTTTTTACTTTTTTTTTTTTTTACTAATACACTGTCATAGCGTGCTATACTTTGCGAGGAAAGATTCTATACTGTCCAGAACATCGTCAGTATCGCGTTTGGCCACATTGCCGCTACGCTCTTAAATGAATCTTCCAATGCGCAATATTTGAGCAAGCAACTCACCGGCTGAGGAAAGCCATATTTGTAATGCTTGAAATGAAATAATGCAATATTATTAAAGTAAAGAGGGGGTGATGCAGAAGATTACTGCTAGATACTCAAGTACTTGTTTTAAGGACATTAAAGTGGAGTGTCACATTCAGACTCCGCGCTTTGTACAGTTTTGCTGCTTTCATCCGAGATAATTTAACTAAGTTGACATTTTGTTTCGCCGATAGCGAAGCAAGGGTAGTGTTAATGTAATACTTCCCCGTCACTTTATGTAATAATCTCACAGAATGCGTCATCACGCAATGAAATCGAGTGGGAATATATAGGACTGCAGGTAACGAATTGCAATAGATTTTGGCTTGGTTACAGGTGTGGCAGTCTGTGCCTCAGTCCATATGGTGTGTGCAAGTCGTGGCTATTAAATCATATACCTTTCCTACATACATACATACATACATACGTGTGTGTGTGCGCGCGCGTGTGTGTATGTGTGTGAAATAGGCCTATATAATATTCTTGGGCGTGTGGCAGGCAAGAGAGAGTAAGGGAATGCGCGCTGTGTTCTCGCACAATAGGCGGTTAACTCAGTGCATCCTTAATGCAAAGATAATATCAAAAAAGTATTTTTGTCGTATTTCAGGAAGCTTGAAAATGAGGGGAAAGCGCGGTCGTTAGTAACGCGCGAGCCAAAGTGCGGATCTTGGACTGTTACATAAAATTCTGTCATTATCCGGCAGTAGCGGTAAACTGACATTGAGGTTAGAAGCCGGGTCAAAATCTATATCAGGAGTTTGTCTAACGCGCTATAACTACAAAAGACGCATAACGAAAAATGTCCATTTGATCGCTTGCCTGCCTATCTATCTATCTATCTATCTATCTATCTATCTATCTATCTATCTATCTATCTATCTATCTATCTATCATGTATTTATTTATGTATTTATTTATGTATTTATGCACTCACTTATCCAAGCTGAGCAAAGGATTAGGCGACGCCTGAATGGGATACGAACAACAATTTATTAAATTATATCTACTGTAATAATGCATTTGCAGTAGTCATCAATGGAGACGGTACGCTGCTCCCAGTTCCGGTCCCGGAGACGCTGTGAGATTCGCGATCGATTCGGAAACGGAACACCGATTTGCGTTTCATTCAGAGACACGGATGTCTGACGGCTGTCGGACATGTTAATAACCGCCTCGGCCTGTTAACACAACACGCTGCGTCATTTGGGAGATTCCGTTCATATCACCCCTATGTGCCGCAAAGCCTGACCTGTCACAGCGGTGTCTCCTTATTAAAATTACTCATCCAGAAATCTAGCCTTGCTCTTCAGCATAAAATCATGGCAGCTCTGCTGATGATGGCACTGACAGGTAACTTTTATCCCTTTTTTTTAGTCACAGCTGGCTATTCAATCCAACCTCAAAAGGTCTGACCTTTTGGTATCAGGTATGAGGAAGCACTTCTTTCTGTCAAAACCAATGGGCCGTTTTCTGCCGCGAGCTGAAATAAATGAAACGCAATATGCTGCACAAGTGATTAAAAGGTTGCACCTCTCGAAATTTGTTGCTGAAAGTTAAACCCACACCACTTTTGCGGTTGGATTCAATAACCTCCTCAAATCTATCACTCTGGCGTCAGGAATCGCACCCCGCCCGCGCGACTCGGTAACCTCCACCGCCGCCTTCTGCCACCGGAGGGGTATCAGCTGGCTCTCGCTGGTGCCATTTTCTGCGTTAGACCCTGGGCACCGCACACTATCCCACCATCTCACGGTGCTCCTACAGGCAGTGAGTCACCTGCAGGAGTGTGAGCTGCTCTGCCGTGTATTTTAAGATTCTGAGCACTGATGCAACAGACCTTAAACAATGAAATAAATATCATGTTTTCATGTTTAACTTTAAAATGAATCGGGTTTAAAGATTAAATTAGTACTACGTACCAATTTATCTCTTGTCACTTTCTGGTTATGTGATTCATGTCCTTTTTGTTCAGTAAATTAAACTCTCTTTTTCATGTTTACCAGACGTCTTGCCCATGTAAGCCATTCTTCGCTTGTATGACACATGTTGGACAAACACGTCCGCTAAATGAATACATGTAAACATCTACAGGTGAGAATCCGTATGTAGTCATTTTGTGCATTGACACGCAGTATGTAATTTACACAGTGGTATTAAATTACACCCCGCAAGAGATCTGGTACATATGGCTCTCTAGTGCTTTACACACAGCATAAGGAAGTATGAGTAAGTGTGTATTTGTTCATATAGAGGAAGTTTGTTAAAGAAAGGTAATGGTACTATCCAATTTCATTTATAGATTAAAGTGACAGCACAATCAAAGTGTTCCTGCCTGTCAATCCGAGGTAGTTTTTACAACGTGCCAGTATTTTCCAACCCAGTTCTCGGGGGCTCACAGACAGCCCACATGTTTCCTCCCTCCCAGCTGCCTGAACCAGACCATCAAACCATCAAGAACACAGAATACTTGGTGCAGGTGTGCTGACAGCACGGCAGGAGCAAAAACGTGGACTGTCTGTGAGTCCCCACGGATTGGATTGAGAAGCACTGCTAAGAATACTTCTTAAGAATTTTACGGCGCAGTGTATATGTTTTTGCGTGTATTTATACATTATTTATTTCCTTCTGTCAGCTACACCTCTGGAATAGTTTCAACCTCGATTTGCTCCACTGGCTTGAGTCTGTAGAGTGATGGACCATAGGTCCCAGTGCCAAGAGGTCTCACGAGTTAATGGGTTTGACGTGTTCCACGGTTACGCAGTAGATGTGCAGAGATGGATGGTTATATTGACTGGCAGGATTGGTTAAGGCTTCCGTGCATCCAGACAGGGGAGTCGAGCACGTCGTCTTATCTAAGGAATTAGATTTCCCAGAGGCCCTTTCTTTGGGGGGGGGAAGAATGGAACTGGACAGTAGATGGCAAAGGCAATATTTTTCACTGAAAATCTCATAAGCTTTCAGTTGAAGCCGACGCGGACAGGAAAGACGTGATGGAAGGAAGCGGGTGAAAGGTCGTGCTTAGTGCGGCTCAGCTGCCCAATCGATAAGCAGAGGGCCAGCGAGCAGCTCCACTCGGTAATACAGCCAAAACACAGTATCACAGCCCCGTAATACTGAAGCCCGGATCTGCCGGGCATTAAAACAGACTCGTTCCCGAGTTCTCCGACAGAGGAGGGTTCTACAGACTGACTTCTGCTAGGGCAAGGGAACCTACCAGTGAGTTTCTAAACTTTTGAAGGAATCTATCACATCTCGTTCATGTCTAACGGCGTTATTTAACCGAAGTTCCCCCTACTCCTTCACACGTATTCTGCTAATGATGCTGTTTGTCGCCGAGTCTCGTTTGTGGTCGAGATGAAAGCCCGTCTGTTTTCGTTCCTGGGATTGGATTGCGGCGAATGTCGCCCTCAGCCGCTTGATGAGATCGCTGATGAATGGAGCTTAATGCCCGAGACAGGTACTTAGCTAATTGGGAATTTGCTAACTGTGGGGAAACCATCTCGAAAAAAACGGTAATCAGGAGTTTCGAGGCAAAATGTACAGGCGCACAGCAGTCTGTCTGAGCTGACATGAGGCTGGATGGAAGGGGATGCGTGAAAGATGGAAGCAAGTGGCAGAGCAACACAAATAATGAGTTTATGGATAAATACGTGGTGGGTACATCATGTACGCATGAATGGGAAATATATGAAAAACATTTAAATATATAGGTGATGGATAGATCTACAAGCTGTCCAGATATATAACTGATTGTTAGACATTTTTAAGATATATAAAGTATATGTGTTCGACATCCTCTATTGATATATAGACAAATGTTTTGTGTTTAAATGGTAGATTTACTGGTATTGAATGATAATTTGGTTAATTGATATACGATGCTATATAGTGTGTAGAAATACTCAGTCTACATCAAGGTTAACGTGTTACAGCTGACATAGCCATTCATGTACACAAGCATATTAAAACTTAAATGCATGCATATGTATCCAAAAGCAGGTGGATGCTGCTTGTGTGTTTAGAGACGAGTAATGGATGACACTGAGATGTTTGAATGGTGGTCATGCGATACACAAATTTGTAGATGGAAGCTAAATGGAAGCTTGTATAATAATTGGTAGCTAGACGACGGATAACGGATGTGAAAGAGCAGGACAATAAAAAGATTATGGGCAGAAATGGATGGGGGAGGGGGGGTGAAGGGCGGCTTTGGGTAATGGCGAGGCGGCGGATGCAGTGCTAGCCGTGCGAGATACGGCGAGGCGGCGGATGCAGTGCCAGCCGTGCGAGATACGGCGAGGCGGTGGCGGTGGATGCAGTGCCAGCCGTGCGAGATACGGCGAGGCGGTGGCGGTGGATGCAGTGCCAGCCGTGCGAGATACGGCGAGGCGGCGGATGCAGTGCCAGCCGTGCGAGATACGGCGAGGCGGCGGATGCAGTGCTAGCTGTGTGAGATCTCGCTACTGGGGATGGGTATCGGATTAATACTTTACAGGAAGTAATGCGGAATTAACAGCAGTCGTGTGCACATGGAGAGCCCCAAACCATGAAAGTGTTTGGTTTTGTTGCATTTTTTTAGTTTTTATTTTTTCAGCCAAGGGCACCAATCCAGTTCAGTTTATGTTAAACTGCATGTTAATGTTGCTGCGTATGAGTGATAACAGACAGGAACACAGAGCGCTAATTAATTATCGCTGAACAATTCTCTCCCACCTTGCCCTGACTTGTAGGATTTGTTGTGTACGTACAGTGACATTGATTCTTGGATTGTCGCAATTATCTTGCTTCTGCTTGATTAACAAGCTAATGGCTTCACAGTAATAGGTGCTTATAGCAGACTTCAACATCCCTATTTGGGGAGGAATGTGGATTGGAATTTAGGAGAAAGAGACTGAAAAAATTGTGCCTTTTGTTTGGAACAATGGGAGTTTATAATTATGGGGAAGTAGAGGGCTTTGTTAGAATGAATTATAGGGTGAGCAAATCACTGAGTCGACCACATGACACGCATTTTGGTGGAGATGCGTGTTACAGTATGTAGCTTTACAGGAAGTTCTGGGAAAGAGGAGAAGAGTGCAGGCTAGCAGATTTAATGATGTGAGGGTGTGGCGTGATGGTGAGGGTGTGGTGTGATGGTGAGGGTGTGGTGTATTCATGGATTAGGGTGTGGCGTGATGTGAGGGTGTGGTGTATTCATGGATTAGGGTGTGGC
>JABFDZ020000047.1:9144076-9157291 GCA_019775955.2 Pollimyrus isidori
GGGGGTGGGATGGGGGTCAGACTTTCCCTGCTCCCGAGCTGAGTAACTGGGACAGGCACGTCTCTGAAAACCAGATGTTATTGGTTGCAAAGAAAGAGCGAAGGACCAAGAAATGTCCAGCAGGAAATGTAGCAGCTAGACGCCTTGAGGTGGCCCTTTTTACTCTCTCTGTGTTTCCCCTATTTTCTCTTCTCCTCATATCATTGTGTTCTGCATCAACCCCTTTACATCCCTCAGAGCTTCGAGAAGGTTGGTGTGTTTTTTCTTTTTCACTTTTTTTACCCACATAAGAAACAAAAAAAAAAAAATAAATAACTGGGGGGGAAAAAAAAGCTGAATAATTATATATGACAAAAGAGAACATTGAAAATATATATACTTTTTTACTAAACGATAAACAGGATGGATATAGAAATAATACTCATTTACTACAAATTTATTTTGGTTTGGGGGAAAAAATGATGGAAGAAGCTGTTCTACTGGGGATTTGTTTGCGTTTGAGTTTGCATTGTGGGGCCTTTTCTGGTCTGCATCCCCTCGTACTGCTTGGCTCTGAAGGCTTCTCTGCACTCGTTGCCATGGAAACCCCGCACTTGGAAATAACAGGCTTGATGCATGATGGGAGAATGTCACCGTGCCTGCATGCCTGATAGAGAACTCCCTTGGGTGTTGTCCCCCGTGTTTCCCCGATTTTTTCAATCCCTCCTGTTCACCGTCCTTTGTCCACTTATCAACGTCTCTGAAATTAGCGATTGGCTGGATTCTCTTTAGTAACTTTTTTTGAGTGTGTACACGTGCTTATGATTGTCTGTGTGTGTTTTTTTTCTGTGTATCACGCACTAACACACACACACCCACACATTTATTTTCAGTGTTATGTCCATACATACACACGCACACACACACACACGCGCACACATATATAAAATACCCAGTATGTCTCTCTGTGATTGGCTGGCTTGCTCATTGGCTGTGCTTGTCCCCCTTTTCCCCTGACTTTTGCGATGCTTCTTGACTCACAAAACAAGCTGAAAATACTAAAAGCAAATTATACTAACCACGCGTGTCCTTATTTCAGTGTTCTTGTTCTTGTCATAATTAAAAACAATTGATCCATCTCGGCGAATAAGAATCAGCCGGGCCTGCTTTTGACGGGATTGACACAGAGGCAATGTTTTTGTCACGCGGCACCAAAGGCTTGGAAGTTTGGTCCGGCCAGCACCTGCTTAAATGGGCTTGTTCTGCTCCGTCTCTGCCTCACAGTTTCTCCCAGTGGTCCCAGTCACTCCTGTATTATTCATTCCGTTCCATTAGGGCCGTGTGCATCTGAATAGATTTTGACATTTATGCAAAGCAAGTAATAACCTCTGTCAAATTGGCCAAAAGAAACTACTTTTATTTGAAATTTCTTTACGATAATCCCCCCTTTTTTTTATAAATGAGAATGCCAAATTAAGTGAAACCCAAATCAAGGTTTTAGTCAAATGGCAAATCCATTAAGCCCGCGAATTGCGTTTTTCATTTATTTCATAAGTGCTTCTACATTAAATTTTATAGCCTGTAGTTGTTCAGCTTTGTACATGGGACATTAACGCGAGGATTATATTGCCGTGAAATTGTATGTCGCAGCGTAGTCTAGATTTGTCTGTATAATAAATACCTGCCATTGATCTTTGAAGGAGGGACGAGTATTCTGACCCGAGAGAGGTTCTGATCCGATATGTCATTTAGTCTGCTGTGGCATGACTGTGGTGATGCTCATCCCTCCAGCACTGCCGTTAAATGTCAGTCTGCGGAGGGTGATTCCTGGATGCCAGGATGCCTCCTGGGTCTGTAGAATTGTCCTCGATGCTGTATGAGGCGCAGTGTGACAGTGTGACAGAGAGACCCATGGGGGGCGGAGTCTTAAAGTCATGTGACCTGGGGGTGGTGATAAGTTGACACCCCCAGCCTCGCTCTGAGGATCTTGAGGTGATTGGCAGGGCTTTGGCTCCGCCTGCTACATTACCTCTGCCTTCAGTTCTCGGGCCCGAGGCCTAAGGAATGCAGGCGAGTCTTTGTTCCTTGTAGGAACATAAAGCACAATCAGCCCGTTTTACCAAACCGGAGCATTTTGTCTGGCTCCAAAACTTTAAACAGGTGCCTCGCTGTTGGGCTAGACGACCGTTGGTCTCATTCCTGCCATTAGAACAGAACCGAAGCAGCAGTTCTGAATGGCTGTGGAACCCTCCAGACTGGAATACTCTTAGCTAACGGCTAAAATGTGATCTACGCTGCCGGTCGGCTGCCATCAGATGGACAGATACTTGTGTGCATATTGATCCCAGGGGGGAGATTTGCATTCAGCAGCAGAGAAGCATAAATTGTGAGGAGAATTACCCATAGTGCAAACAAGCCACGAAAACAAATAGATGAGAAAAGGTAAACATAAACTGCTGGACTAAACGTACTTTATGTGCATATATAACCTATCATCATACTAACCAGGAAAATGCCCTGTTGCCTCTTTTCCCCAGTGAAGGTGGATTGTTCTGACAAGAACATACGTTGGGTTTTCCCCCTGATACGAAACTATATATAGGTCATATTTGGAAAATTCATTTCCTTATAGAAATCTGCTGTGCGACCAAATGGTAGAATATCTTTCTACCTTTGAAGGCGCAGCGGGGAATCTAGGGGAATCACGTTCTTAATTTTCCTCTTAAAGTATCGACGCGTCACACCCATTGGCAGAAGATGCCCCTTTACTGTATTTTTTTGTGAGTCAATTTCGCGGGAAACCTAATATCCGTTGCTGTGCAGGAGGTTTGCACTGTGCTCGTCTGTGTGATGTTTGGTCTGATCCCCTTGGCGTCCGCCTGCATGACTTGTGCTGCATCTGTTTGTGAAGTTGACAGATCAAAGCTGAGTAACACCCTGCACACCTTCCCTGACGAAGCTGGTGTGCATTCGCTTTCCGTGAACTATAAAGCTAGTTTGGCTCATGGTGACCACCTTACTTGTGACCAGAGGCGGAAAGTTCAGCTTCTGAGAGTACAAATCCAGACCAAGATCTTGTTGCGACCAACCAGTTGAGGTCTCTGTGACTGTGACTCAGTCTGTGGTCTCTGTGACTGTGACTCAGTCTGTGGTCTCTGTGACTGTGACTCAGTCTGTGGTCTCTGTGACTGTAACTCTTTGCGTTCAACTGGTTGGTTGAAACAAAATCTTGGCCTCGATTTTGTGACTTTCTGAACCTCAACGATCCACCTTTGTGTGTAATATAACCTCAGGTGATCCTTTCAGTCGGGGTAATTTTGTTGATAACTGAACAACGAATAGAAAATACGATGATATCTATAATAAGGCTTTATGACAGTCTTATTATGTTTAAATAAGACCGTGACAAATTTACTTCAATGACTGCTAAGTCGGAGAGAGTGAAGTGAACTGGAGATATCGTACGATTTAAATTTTCAGCAGTATAATTATTAGCGCTGTTGCGAAGCGAAGGCGTCCCAGAGTGTGCCACACGTTTCTCGGAAGGTGGCGAGTGTTACCTCAGCTTCACGATGACACTAAAGGCTGCACATTATTCTGGCTGTCCCCTTCATTTTGTGGCAGTGCAGGCTCATTCTGGCTGCCTCTCCAAAATGGCCGATAATGTCCGCCCTCTACCCTCCGTTTTGGCGCACCTTCTCCACATATAGACTTAGTGGAGCTGCTCTCCACCACGCCAGTTAAGACCGTTGAGTTGCCTGTCTTCACACCGGGGCTTGAAATGGTATTTACTGCCACCCGAAGGTCTTTCTCTGTGGGTGGGGTGGACCACAGGGAGGCCGGGCTGGTATTTATTTATTATTATCATTATTATTATTTTATTTGCTCAGCAGACGTGCCTGCTGATTATTTTGGTCGACGTGATTTAAAACAAGTCATCTGGGTCCGGATGTGCTCCACTGTGCAGATTCGGACTTGACTTATATCAGTATTTACCGGAAAACAGGAAATTACCAGTTTTATGATGTACGAGAAAAAAGGCGAAGCTAGCACTGTTAATCGCGGAACGTTTATCGGCAACTGCTTCCTTGGTTCCAGTAACATATTCTTTTCTGACCCATTGTATCTATCTTAGCATGGACCCATTTTCAGTCTCTGAACACATCATCATTTCAGCTGTGATATTTTAGTGACCCATGCAGGAATAATAGGGCAAGCCAATACGCATATCCACAGGTATAATAATTCAACATGATTAGTAAGGGCAGAATTATGTGTCCCTGATACACAGTACAGTGATAATAGCCTTCATAATTCCTGCGAAGAACCATATTTATTGTCGTTTTTAGTGGTTTGAGGTGTGAGCAGTAACCCGCTCAGATTACCTACTTTATCGCGAGCGTTCACTAGAGGAAGACGTCAGCCTGCCCCATGAAAGCCAATTCACTCAGCCTCTGAAGCTGACCACCCCGCCCACCAGCCTTGACCAGTCTGTAACTGGAAATGCTTACGTCACCATTATCAGCTCCAGCTGCAATCCGATTGGCCGTCGTGCATATGACCGTTAGAATAATCTGTTTACTCCAGCTATTCTGAGAAACTAAAGGTTGTGCCGGTGTGATTTGTGTGGCTGGGCGCGTGTACCGGAATATATTTTAAAAGATCTCCAAAATAAATGTCCCAGTGTGTGGGCTCAGGTGATCTCTCTGTCGCTTCGTATGGCAGGACAGACCCACGCACGCTTGCCTCTGTGGCCAATGGGCCGCCCCTTTTCACCTTGGCTGCTCAGAACGCCTGTTCTGATACCTTCCAGATGTTCATTTCGTTTACCTTCTGGATTCCCTGACAGCCCTCAAAGCCCGGGCACCACCTCCTGTAGACGGCCGGCCATGAGCGCAGGAGATTCCCGAACATGCGTGCGCCCCTAACGTGCCCGCTGCTGTTTTTAGCGAAACGTTGCTTTCCGTTTTTAAGACGCGAGCCGGTTCACTGGGTGTTAAGTAGTGAGTCCCATTTGAGTCAAAGCACTGGTATGATGAGCTTTTCTTATCTTTCCTTTTCCCCAAGAGAGGGGGACAGTGGATCCTGGATTTCAAGCCTCGATGTGTGAGACCCGTAGCCCATGGAGAGCCGTGCTTTTCCTTTAGCCCAATTGGAATCCCACTTTGCTTTCCTCTTTCTTATCTTATACCCTCCACTTCTTGCCCCCTCCCTTCCCCATGTCCACGAGGTCCTCTACTGCGAGTCTGTCTGTCTGTCCCCAGTGCACCAGTGTGCTGTCTTGCTGCCTAGGTCTTGTAGAACTCACCCCCCCCCACCACCTGGTCTCTCGTCTTTGGTCTGTCCACGCATTCCGTCTATCTGTAGGCCCACTCCATCCTTTCCTCCTCCTGCAGTAATTCCATGAGGTCATCACGCCTCTAGGATGACTCCCCATACCAAAAAGACCGATATTCCAAATTTCTGTGACACTTCCTCCCTCCCTCGCCCACTTCCATTCCAGTTGTCCAAAGCAACCCCACAGAAAACCCATAGAGGCCAATTGAGTTGTTAAAACATCACCCAGTTTGCTGACATCTACACGCTTTAAGCGACTTTCTAAATAGCACATCTAATTGGGAATAATGGAGTTTTATTTCAAAATAGGACTTAACTATCGCCTAGTTACGCATAACGTAAGTATGTCTGCTGGTGAAGATAAGATCTGTTCAGAGAAAGGCTGACAAACTCTAAGCCAACGAATCACATGACCCTGCCACTGCTCCATCCATTACATTCCCTCCTTTACTCCTGTGTGTAGGGTTGGCAGCTGCATCCACGTCTTTTTCAGACATGGAGATGCAAAACCTTAGTAAACCTAGCAGTTTACTCCCATGAAGCTGTTCCTGTCTGTTTATTCTTTTGATATTATCAGTCACTGCTTTATACCTCTAGCCATTTTGAGAATTTGGTTCTTTTGCTTGACATTATTATCCTCTGTATATGTATGTAGTCGTACGTCTGCCAGGGCTACAATGTGGCAATGTGTTCATCACATTGGGTCACATTGATCGGATGAACGATAAATCAATAAAAATCAAACTCACCATTTTACTTCATTTCCCCACATCTTTTGTTTTTCTCTCTGGTTTTGCTTCTGCACCTTTGATTCTTTCCCTAACCATATCTCTCTTCCAGCATGCCCGCCACCCCTCTCCCACATTTCACCGTGCATCACGGCGTCCGACTTCACCTTTTCTCTCGTCGTTCACATTTCCTGTTATTTTTTTGATCTCCTCTGCATGGTGTCTGTGAAAATGATAGCTGCATCTCTCGATGGAACCGTGTCAGACTCTAAACAGGCTTCGTCCACTCGATCTACCCTGAACCACAAAAATCAGATTAAAGTTTCTCATCTTTAGCCGTAGGTTGACAGTGCAGCGTGGCCTTAGTCAAACAACAAAGCTTCCAGCTCTGAAGGCTGTACACTTTCATATAGCTCATAAAAGGGTATGTTTTGACAAAAGCTTCTTTACAAGATTTTGTTTTTGTTTGCATTCCTCTGATTTCTCTTTATTAAGCCCCTGTATTGGTTTCGCTCTGGGTCATTTTTGGGTGGGTCTGTTTTTTTAGGTATCTGTCACTAATGTCCTTTTTATGACAGCATATAGTCTAATGAGGGTTGGGATGAGCTTTAGTTGTATACAGGAGTGGACAGTTGTATTTCAAAAGATGAGAAACTGCCAATAGATTTTTGTGTTCTCAGTTGTGATGTGATGGGTCCAATACTGGTCAATGGGACCTTGTTGCTATGAAGTTCTGCTTCATTGTTTCTCTCTATTGTTAGTGAAGCAGCTCTTTTAGTTTAGCCCTGTACCGTGATTTAATTTAATGCTACACATACTTGCTTTATATTGCTATCATTTACCAGATGCTGTCAGGTGATTCAACATTACCATTTAGCAAAGGTCGCATTTTTATCTGCTTGTTTTGTTACCCCTCTCTGTTCTGTTCTCTGTCGCCCCCTGCAGTCCGGCGCGTGCCCCCTCGTTTCTCGATCCTGCCCACTAATCATGAGATCATGCCGGGCGGCAGCGTCAATATCACCTGCGTGGCGGTGGGCTCCCCGATGCCCTACGTCAAGTGGATGCTGAACGACGAGGACCTGACCCCGGAGGACGAGATGCCGGTGGGCCGCAACGTGCTGGAGCTCAACAGCGTGCGGGAGTCGGCCAACTACACCTGCGTGGCCATGAGCAGCCTGGGCATCATCGAGGCTGTGGCCCAGATCATAGTCAAGTGTAAGGGCACCGGGGCTGATGGGGACGGGCCGGGGCTGATGGGGACGGGCCGGGGCTGATGGGGACGGACCGGGGCTGATGGGGACGGGCCGGGGCTGATGGGGACGGGCCGGGGCTGATGGGGACGGGCCGAGGCTGATGGGGACAGGCCCCCCGGCGAGTTTGTAAAGGTGGACGTAGCCTTTTAGCATATTTCAGTGGGGCGTCTGTGTGTGTGTGTGCGTCTGTGTGTGCGCGTGTGTGTGTGTGTGTGTGTGTATATATATCCCTTTACATTTGCAATTTTGGTTATTCGTGAGTTGGCCGTGATCATTTAAACGAGATTATTTTTGGAGCTTGCTGAAGGATTGCAGAAGCTCGCACGCAACTTGTAAGCCAAAAGCAATACGGAAAATGATTTGGATCACGGAAAATAATTAAATATCAGTATAAGTCATACGTGATATTTGTTAGCGCAAATGCATGTTATATCTGCGTGGTATGTCTTTGTGACCATGGAATCTCACCTTTCACGCAATGACTTCTAAACTATTTTGTGCCGTAACATCGTACATACAAGGGCATAGCTTAGATGGTTTGTATATTATATAAGAAGATCTACTTAAGAATTGTCAAGGCAATTTAACGTGCAGAATGTACAGTACTCTACTGTTTGATTAGAAAGTGGTGATAAATAGTTTTTTTGTTTGCTCAGGCTGTCTGTTATGGGTTAAGGTTAGTGGTGCCTTAAGGTTATGCAGGTCGTTAAGTGAAATGGTCAGTAAATGAAAGTCACGGCAGCCTGGGCGTGACCGTGACTGAGCCTATGAGTTTGCTTCAGCATTCCATACTCAGATTCTTTAATCCTTCATGAAGTGGACGTTTTAACAACACCCCGTAAATTTTATTTAGAAGATCTCTAATTCTGCAAAATTTGGCTATAAATATAGGCATCAGAATTTTTTTGTTTTTATTTATTAACGTCGTACTTGCAAACGGTCGCTAACTGGGGGATTAGCTAAATAGGGAATGGTTGTGTATGTATATATACCTACTATACTTCAAAGAATCCTCCGGAAACATTGGAAGAACACGCAGAATCCACACGCACGCCGGGATATTGCCACGTGTCCATTCCAACGAACTGTGGAAAGTCTCTCTACTTCCTGTTTACTGCGTCTCGAATGCTCTCTACTTCCTGTTTACTGTGTCTCGAATGCTCTCTACTTCCTGTTTACCGCTTTTCTCTGTTCTGGCCGACAGCGCTGCCAAAGCCCCCAGGCACTCCAGTGGTTACAGAAACCACAGCGACCAGCATCACCATCACCTGGGACTCGGGGAATCCCGATCCCGTCTCTTACTACATCATCCAGTACCGCGCTAAGGCCCCCGACAGCAAATTCGAGACTAAGGACGGCATCACCACCACGCGCTACAGCATCGGGGGCCTGTACCCCAACACGGAGTACGAGATACGGGTGTCGGCCTTCAACGCCATTGGACAGGGCCCACCCAGCAATCCAGTGGAGGCTCGGACAGGGGAACAAGCCCCCGCTAGCCCACCCCGCAACGTTCACGCTCGTATTATTTCCCAGAACACTATGATGGTACGCTGGGACGACCCAGAGGAGCCCAACGGACAGATCAAGGGGTACCGGGTCTACTACACTATGGACCCATCTCTGCCTATGAGCCAGTGGCATATCCACAATGTGCAGCAGAGCTTCATGACGACCGTGCAGAGCCTCACCCCATCCGAGACGTACACCATCCGCGTCCTGGCCTTCACCTCTGTGGGCGACGGCCCTTTCTCGGAGCCCGTACACGTGAAAGTGCTGCAGGGAGGTAAGAGTCCACCTGTGGAGGTCTGATGCTTCACGTTCTCTGTCAGTTCTGCCCCGTTAATCTACAGAGCCCGTCAGCTTCTCCGACTTTACGCGTCGATCATCGTGAGCGACCATCCAGTTGTGCGTTTTGTGGTCCGCTACAGTTCCGGGTCAGCCCACCAAGTTTCACGTGGGCAAGGTGACTGAGACCAGCGTGGAGCTGGCCTGGGAGCCTGCCGATAAGGAGGGCATCATCAGCTACGAGCTGGTTTACAAAGAGGGCAAGTCTGGCACCCAGGTACTATGCGGTCCATAAGCCGTCCTCCTAATTGCATATCCCAAGTGACTGTTGACCTTTGATGACTGCGTTGCTGCAGATCTTGTCCTGATGACCTCGTGATGTGTGAATGCAGACGTCACCTCTTATTCTGTATCAGTCCCCGTACCTCACTGTACCATGCAGGCCCCCGTATTAGATCTGGGTGGTTGGCAGTGATTATGAATCCAGTCCAGTGACGTTGCTTTGCCTTGCAGATGAAAAAGCAATTTGGTCCCACCTCCTCGCATGTGGTGGAGGGTCTACGCGCGAACACGGAATATTCCTTCTCGCTCGCCGCCGTCTCCAGCAAAGGCATCGGCGCCTTCACCAACGAAATTGTGCAGAAGACGTCTCAAGCCAGTATGTGCTTTTCTGTATTTTTCTGCTACTTCAGCTGGGTAATGACGTGCGATCGAGAGTAAAGGTGTTGGATTTTGTATTATACGGCGACGTCTATAATTTGCTCGGAGTAAACATCCTACTCAACACGAAACGTCCCATGCTGCTCAGTCTCCAGTGGTTTCGTTTGACCAGCTACCTGGTCGAATTCTACGATCAAGGATTTGTACAGTTACTCAAACTGTCTGTGACACCCGTATAGGAAGGGTAAAACAGATTGATCATAGAAGCAGGCCTTTTAAGTATGTTAATTGTCTTTCCAACACGTCTGCTCCTGAAGAAAGATTGCATTTCATGTTTCCTTGATTTCATACTTAATAACGTAATTTTCACGTTAACAGCTATTACCGATGCCTGTCAGGCACAATGGTGAAGCAGCTACTGCCTACATTCTGGCTCAACTCATGATGTCGTTTTTTTGAGAGGTTTAGATGATGATGAAATCGAGTAAGCCAAGTGTATTGTTTAGTTTAATGGCTTATAGCTCCATGTTTCTATGTGAATAGATAGGTCTTAGGTGTCTTATAACCCTGGTGATTTTTCTGTAAGCTTATTCCTGTCGACCTTCTTGTGTCTCGATCGGGTAACGTAACGGTTTTCGAAAGACTGTGTCAAGGTTGCGTCCAAACACCAGCTCTTTGGCTTGGGTCTGTTTCATTTCTGTTGGTTTCTTTTCAACAGCAAGACCACTTTTCTGCTTTACTGTAAAGACATAATGAAATGTCATAACTCCGGCGACTGCCATGAGTTTCCTGGTCCTGGTAGTGGGCGGGGGGGGTGTGGCGACAGGTGAAAAGTGAGGGGCGGGGGGAGAGGTCAATAGCAGTCATGGTATTTATGGCCAGGAGCTCAGCTGAAAAGCCCTGAACACTTTAGACTCTTATGAGAGATGTTTGTCCACAAAAAATGTAAAACGAATACAGGGCTTCTGAACAGTCTCCTCATTGGTGTAATTACAGTCGATGAAAGCTGGCCAGATAAAGTCATTAGAAAATGTACTCTTCCTTAAAAGCGCGATTTTAATGGCAGGTCAGGACAAAACCATCAGAGCCAGTCCTAACCCGGGCCTGATTTTTTTTTTTTCTTGTTTGTTTATCAACATAATGAGCATAAAATATCATTGCGATTGAAATATTTTCGCATTTAAAAAGCGACTCCTATCGATCGCACTGCAAATGAAAGAAATAAAATTTTACGCCACTTGACTGACAGTTACGTGAATCCGGCAGATGGCAGAAAAAAAAGATGATTATCATTGTGAGGGTCAGTCATCATCAACACGTCTAATCGGGAGACTAATGAAGTAAATTGGGCGCAGATGATTGCCTAGTGAAATTGGACCAGTCACTCACAGCAGCAATTGGTTGGCCGGCCAGTTACAGAGGCTTGATGCCTGTCAGTTATTCTTTTGGCACTTGGGCGGGCGGGGTTTCCCAGTGGAGGAAGAAACCCCTGTTAAATCTGAATCAGATGTCAAAAGGAAATTCATGGCAGTTAAGGGGGTTTGGGTCAGCGCTCTAACACCTTCCTGTTCCTGCCGACGTGACTGGACGGTGTTCCGGAAGGCAGCGCAGGAACTCCCTCTTATCACATTTTTTTTTTCCGTTTGCACTCTGGTTCATGGTCATTCTACCCCGCAATCAGGCGCACACAGAGAGCCAATGAGACCGCTCCGGCTGCATGACCCACCAATCGGCTGCGGGCCTGTGGAGCTCTGTGGCCCATCACCGGGCAGCCTGCCACTCGCCATGCGTGCAGTCTCCATGTTCGTCCGCTGCCTGTGTGTCCGTGTGCCCCCATACCCGCGTCTCTGTGTCTCCCCCTTGTTGCGGTAGCTGCAGACCATTCGGACGAGGAATGGGGTTGGCTCGACCCAAAGTCCTTCTTTGTTTGACCTCACTCTTTCACTCTCTCACTCTCTCTCACTCTTTCACCCCCTAAACCGCAACAAAAAACAACCACTTTCCCCGGAATGGCTTGCCGTCACAGTCGCTTTCAGTTAATTTCTTATTTTATTATTATATATATTTAAATATATATTTTTTTATTGATTTTTTTCCCTTCCTTCCTTTGGTTTATGAGTCGCACACTTGCTTAGATCTCACAAGGACACAGACTCCGCTGTTTTCTGGGCCCCGACCGATTTTGAGGTGACGGTCGAGCGGCATCTCAGAACTCGGCAAAAAAACATTGCAGGAAAAAAAAACAGTCCGTTAAAGTAAAGGTAAAAGTAAGTATGAGTGGAGGCCGGTTATAGCCCCGCCTCGCAAAGAGCAAGCAGCCACTCCCAAGCCGGCTGGCTGTCCACGGAGGCAGGACCGTGAGGCAGTTTCAGAGGCCCGCCTCCGGTTTGGAGGCAGTTGAAATGTCAGGAGGTTAACGAGGTCGGGAAAGTCACCCACTCTTGGAAAGTCAAAATGCAAAAAAAAAAAAGAGCACAAAGCAAAAAGAAAAAAAAAAAGAAAATTAGTGTGGATGCCTGGGAGGTAAGTAAGCTTGAAAGTCCAGTCTGCTGAGGATGATCTCGACCCGACGGCGATTTCCGGTATAATTTACCACCATGCCTGACATATTTTGAATGGCGCGTTGTGCACTTACTCACGCCGACTGAGACATCCCTGTTTAGGAATAGAGCCCTTTTTTTTGGGGGGGCAGGGGGATTCTACTGCGCGTGAATAGCGGTAGCCCCCCGCAGAGACGACAAGAGGCTCGCGGCCAGTCGCCGCGCTCCGAGCGCGTCACGTGACGCGAGTGTATTTTCGTCCCGCGAAGGCGGCACCGGCTGGCAGGGAAAGCGGCTGCCAGTTCGGCGGTAATTAAAGCCCGACTGGCAGATACGGAATGCAGGCCTGGAACACGACAGAAGCCAGTTAGCGTGGCGAGGTGGCTGCCACCCAGTGCCTTACGCAGATATGACCACGGCGCAGGTGACGGAGCCCTCGCCCGCCTCAGGATGCCATTAACAAGGACGCGATCAGTGCCAGTGAGAGAGTACCTGCTTCCTGTTCACTCCCATGTTTTTAAACTGAAATGGAGGTTTAAAAAAGAGATAACGGCCGTTAGGATCGGGAGAGAAACGGATTTTAGCCCTTAATGTCCTGCTCAGCACTCTGGACTTTTATGTTTGTCGTGAATCTTGCGGTTGTGATGTTTGAGCTGTTCTTCGGCCCAAGACGTGTCGATGACGAGCCTGTGTGGAAAAGCCAAGACGAGGAGACTGAGCCTGGGTGGGTCTGCTGTCATGGGGGCCGTAGAGGTTCCATGCGGGGAATCACTGGAGTAGATTCGGTGTTTGATTGGTCCGGTGTTCCCAGTGTTTGTTTCGATTGGTGGATCGCTTTTTGTGCTCTACATCCCCCGCACATGACCGGGGGGGGGGGGGGGTCACTGCCCAAAGTTTGGCCCCAGATCGGTAGAGCAAACGTCTGAACAA
>JABFDZ020000047.1:9164292-9174375 GCA_019775955.2 Pollimyrus isidori
GATGAGAGATTGCGAAATGACAGAGAGGAGTGGGACACACTTTTCAAAGCTCTAATGAAGATGGCCTCGTCCGGAAGGCACGGGGATACGAGGACCGGCCAGCCAACATGGGACCGGAATAAAATAATTACTGTCCTGCAATGACAGGCCTGCTGACGAGGGGATTAGTGGAGTGTCCATTCCTCAATGGAGAAGAGGTTTTAATTACTCCCGCCTTGCTGGCAGTGTCGGCTAAGCAACACTTAAAACTCCCCTGCTCTGTGTGCTCCATCTGTGGGAAACGATACGGAGTTTTTGGGGCAGAAATCACATCGAAAGAAAAAATAACTCAGATATTCATAAAGGTGCAGGTGAGGAGCATCTTTCTGGGACAGAGATGTTAGCAAGAAAAACATTTTTAAAAAATACCCCATTGTGCCAGGACAGTTTGGGGACACAAGTCCTCTATGGCCATGTTGACGCGGAGCACGGCCAAAGTACTGGATGCTCCTCAGTCTGTGTACGCCTGTTTGGAAGGGCGCTGGGTCAAAATCCCTGGGTTGGCAAAGCGATTTCATCATTTGGGCCCCTGAGTAACGCCCTTAACCCCTATGGCACCAAAAATTATCTGGCCCCACTTTCCCAAAAAATGTACGTGGTTTTGGATAAATGTGTGAACAACTACCACCGCCGGGCCCCCCGCCCCCCCCCCCCGGGGGGGGGGGGCGCCCCCCTCACGCGGCGAGCATGGGGATTGCACTGTGACCGCCTCCCCCACGGCATGCTGGGAGACCTCCTTGGCTCTCCACGGTTACATGCATGCTCGGGGGGAAGGGGGGGGCTGGATTCAGGTTCTGCTAGGAGACACCACCCACGGGGGCTGTCACACTGAACCCACGTGTCTGCACGGGCGTAACACCCAGCATGTCGTGAAGCTCACCAGCTTGCTGTTTCCCCCGTCACTGGGCAGCGCTACACCAGTGGAACAGGCTCGACGCAAACCGCTTTAAAATGCTGTCATTTCCGATACTCTTGACATTAAATATATGTGCAGATGTACATATACAATTAGTGATTCATCTTTAACTGAAACCTTTCATAATAAGCTTAAACCACTGTTTATGGTCTGTATAAACTCACCAGAGAACTGTCAGTATAACCATGGCGCGATACGGGGGTAAATGAGAGGCCTGGTGGCAGGTGTGATAGGACGCTGAGATGTGTGATGTATTTGAACCTCAATCTTACAGCTGCTCTTTTTGTGCTGCCTAGGAGATGATCATTGGGGGTCTGCAACCCAACACCAGCTACTCCATCACGGTGGCAGCCTACACCACCAAAGGGGATGGTGCGCGCAGCAAGCCTAAAGTGGTTTTGACTAAGGGAGCAGGTTTGTACCAAAAGTCATTGGCGTTATTATTATTACTTAGCTTTAGTGAGGTTACCTTAAGCTTTTATTTTAACTTGTAGCTCTTTGAGATGTTGTAATGGAAAGGGCATTATAAATAAAATGTATTATGATTATTGTCTACGTAGATATCTATGTCAGGTGTGTTAAAGAAGTAGTGTATTTTTTCATAATAAAATGCATATTTATGGGAGGAACATTTTTTCAAAATAAAAGTTTCTTATTTTTAGATTGCAAAGTAAGTCTTTAAGCAAATAGCAATGCTGAAGTGTATGACAAATAGCGGTAGAACTGTGCACAGCCTCTGTCATTTCAGTAAATTGCAGAGCATAGCTTCAAATAAGTCCGTGGCACCTCCATGCCTATGTAATCAAGCGCTACCACAAGCCTGCACCCATAAATCACTCGCTGTGGGATGAGGTGTCGCTGATTAGCGCAAAGGCACATGGAGTACAGGACACCGAGGCACGCGGGATGACTTCGCAAGCCAGCACACGCCACCTCAGAAGCGGGGCTGGCGAAGTAAGCTCAACGCGGACAGCGCATAGCAGCCGCACAAGAGCTTTATCTGTCCCCAATAAAGTGCAGAACCTCAAGCTGTTTTGATATGGGGCTCTTGTAATCCGCCTTTGAGTTCCTGGAAAGCTCGGGACTTCTGCCTCCTAATCTGAGGACGGGGTCCGGCGAATATAATGCGAGGCTGTTCGGCACCTGTGCCACGCCGGATTTCAAAGTGCCTCTAACGAGGCTGCAGCGTGACAGGTGTGCCTATCACAGGTGTCAGGGCTTCAGCAGAGAAGAGGATGACTGTCACACTCACTGAAGCAAGAACAGTGAGGGATGAGAGTGATAGGAAGCACCTATCCTACAGCCCTCTTCCTAGTAAATTGCTCTGATATAAGTTGAGCTCAGGAAATGAGAAGAAATGTATGCAGAGATGTTTCATGCATCTTTTATGAAGAAGCCCACTATGTTCAATATTGTCTCCTGCCGGAAGGGTCACAGTACACACAGCAACACAGCACAAAGCCCTGAATTCAAAATTGCAGAGTTAAAAAAAGTGAAGTTGATGTAAAAAAAACTGACAGTCCTTTCCTTACCCAGTTGTTCTGTAAATTTGCCTTCAACTACCTTTATTGGTACAGATTAGTCCATTCTGTAAGAGTGTGCTGGAGAGTGACTGTGTTTTTAAGACCTCGGGCAAATACCAGTGAACAAGGGAAGGATTTTTTTACCATGCAACTAAATTAGGTGCGTGGGGAGCCATTTCAATTAAATTTGTCCTCCAATGTCAGCCAGTGCCTTCCCTCGGTCGGCATATATTAGCCCAGTAGAAAGTGCTGTGGAGCATTTTTTGGGAGTGGTTATGAAGAGCAGGGAGCAACCATCCTCCTGTTTATATGTAAGAACGTGATCCATGTGGGTGGATGTAGTGCTGTGTAAGTGCCAGGTTATTTGTGACACTATGGTGTCATCACCTTTGCTGCACTGGACTGGGCGGTTTCATAAAGATAATTATCAAGCAGTTGGGAAATGGTCGACTTCCGGCCAAGAGCCTCAGACCATCCCTCAGCCTGTATCCGTGCATCCAGCACCACTCCTTTATTCCACATCTGGTGCTACACGTGCCTCTGGCCTTGTAATTAGTGGTAGAGACAACTGGTGTGGGAATAACTGGGAGAGGTTGTTCTGTTGGTGTGTTTTGGGAGACGGCGGATTCTTCTCTCTGTCACCTTGATGGGACTCTTTGCCTTCAGGCAAGGTAAGCACTGTCCTCTGCTGTCCACACTCTCCCTGGTGGTAATGTTTTTTTAAGCAGCACCACAAAGCATCGTCGGCACAGATTAGGCAGCCTGCCTTTTTTTTCCCCTTACCTTTTTTAAGGCTTTGTTGCAGCTGCGCCGATCTTTTCAGTAGACTGGTATAAACGATGGGCGTAGACGTTTGAAGTCCTGTTATGGACAGTGAGGATGACCGGAGCTTCTGACCTCCGAACAGTCCACACTTCACCAAATGTTTGTGGCATCGTTGCTGTGGCCAGTTTATGCAACTGACTGCAGCGTGTTTGGACGGAGGGGATTAAAACAGCGACTGAGGAAGCTCAGCTTGGATATAACGTAGTGCAGGCGGAATCCTTGGGTTCCTTTAAATCAGAGCTAGATAAGATTTTAACAACTCTGAGATATTAGTTAAGTTCTCCCCAAGCGAGCTTGATGGGCCGAATAGCCTCCTCTCGTTTGTATAATTCTTATGTTCTTTTGAGGTGGGATGGGTGCCAGGCCTTCAAGGGGGGTGAGAGTGAGCCATGAGCAGGCATTGTTTCTGGGGTTCCATTCGTCAAACGTGCAGCGTAGCACCCCTCTGAACACTGACCATGTCTCTGTGATGGTGATTATGGCAAGGTTCACACTCAGGGTAGAGCAATGGAGCATCACCTGAGGACAAGCAAAGGGCCCCCATCCAGCCATTTGGTGTCCAAGAGCTGCTAGAAACTGACCTGTATGCAGTAAAAAAAAAAAACCTTTGTAACCCCCCTGGTTTCTTTTCTGTTCTTTCTTGTCTCTTTATCCCCCCCCCTCCGCCCCATGGATGCAGTCCCCGGCCAGCCCTCCCTGTCAGTCAGTCAAGGGATGGGGAACATGGCAGTGGTGAGATGGCAGCCGCCAAAAGTGGGCACCCTGGGCTCAGAGGTGCAGGGCTACCGGCTGCAGTTTGGACGCAAGGATGTGAGCCCTCTGGCTACGCTGGAGTTCACGCCTCAGGAGCAGGAGTACATCATGGAGAACATGCACCGGGGAGCCACCTACGTCTTCCGGCTGTCCGCTAAGGGACGCTCCGGCTTTGGCGAGGAGGCCGCGAGGGAGCTGAGCGTCCCCGAGGAGGTCCCCAAAGGCTACCCCCAGATCTCAGAGGGCTCTAATGTCACCTGCTGCTCACTTCAGTTCTTCTGGCTTCCCCCGGTGCTGGCGGAGCGCAACGGCGTGATCACCGAGTACACCGTGGCCTTCAAGGAGGCGGGCGCCTCCGGTGCCCCCCGCGAACTGACTCTCCCGGCCGGCGAGTCTAGCTACACGCTGAGCGGCCTCCAGCCCGTCACGGCGTACGACGTGAAAATCCGCGCGCACACCAGTGTAGGTCCAGGGCCCTACAGCCCCACGGTCCAGTATCGTACGGTGGCCTTCGAGACAGGTAGGGATTCCTCCTTTCTTTCCCTAGGGGGAGAAAAAAAATTACGAAACCGAACCGAAACTAACCGCCACCGAAACCTCCGCGAAAAATGCAACAGCAGCAGCACCGTATGCGGGAGACACTAACTGCACTAACCTAAAGGTAACAGTCAGTCAGACCTCAGTCAGTAAGAGCTCATTAACACGGGCGGCCCCTGGTCACGTCGGGAGGTAAGTGTTCAGGTGTCAGACACACGTGGTTCAGTCCCCGGCAGCACACTCACTTAACGCAGCCTCATACACCCCCGAATGCCAAGGTAGGCGCTCTGGATTTGTCACAACCTACTTCTCAGTTCAGTTGATTTTGTTTATTTTATTTTGGATTTAATTTAAATACCTCCCACCCCTGCTCACCCCCCACTACCTACCTCATGACGGCATGGCATTCCCCAACGGGCACTCCTGACGACTGTAGGCATGCTCCTTTCCTGTCTGTATCGCTCCCCTGCGCCATCCCCGATGGCAATGCCCATCCAAGCTTAGGCTAGCGCACCCCTACCTAAGCTCTGGTGTAACCTGAGTGTCCGATTTGGATTCAGATGAGAACGATGCAGTAAGACAGAATGACAGAGAAGGTGGGCACTGCCGGAAAGGGTGGGGTGGTGGGCAGCTGTGTGCTCCATCAGTCCATGTCCGGCGGTGATGTCCTCTGTGTCTTAACTGGCTGCGGTTGCCCCCCTCACAGCAATCACCACTCCCAGTTCACTGCAGAGGGACACCCATGGATCGGTCCCCCCCGGCCCCTGAACGCTAACAGCTCCTCTCTCCTCTTTCCCAGCTGCCTCTTTTTCCCTGTGGGATTCATCGAGCTGCTTTTCTTTTTTTTCTCTACCTTCTTTTCTCCTGACAGGCGTCCCAAAAAATTTCTCAGTGAAGATGGTGACTAAGACGACGGTACTGCTGACCTGGGAATTTCCGGAGACACGCAGCTTGTACCGATTCACGGTGAGTGCCAAGGTCCTGGAAGGACTCTACGTACCTCAGTGCACCATGTTAATGCGTTAGGGGGTTTGATACTAAGATTTAAAGCGACCACAAAGAATGATCATACCTTTGTTTTCCTCCTTGGTGTTTTGTTTTCTTCTCACCTGGCAAGCTTCTCAGGATGGAGGAGCCATCTTTCATCTTCTTCGCAGCTTACTTAGTTGCCCGTGTCTGGCTCGTTTGTACCACCCTTTCTAGGTGGAATACAAGATGGACGCCGACGCCAAGACAAGGAAGCTGGAGGTGGACGCTCGGCTGAGGAAGGCGCAGATCACCGGCCTGCGGCCCAACACTACCTACGACTTCAAGATCACCAGCCCAGAGGGCAACATGGGCGGTCTGCGGCACCGCATCCATGCCAAGACCGCCCCCTCAATATCGGTCCGCAAGCCGGAGCTCGACCACAACCGCGACACTGATGCCAGCCTCACCATCATCTTTCCCCCACTGGAGATACGTGACTCAATCAGGTGAGCGAAGACCTCCATCTCTTACGGCCACATCAACACGTGCTCAGACCTCTAATTTCATTACTGTGGCTTTACAGGGCAGCTTTCCTCTTCACTGGCTTCTAATTGATGGTTGTAACTGTCAGGTGTTTGCCCAAGGCAAGCCTGGAAAATTGTAATTGATCAGTATTGGTCAAAACAGTCAAACGGAGGTATTCATGAGGGAATGGCATTGAGGCTCCTTCCAGACCATGTGCCATGCATACAGGTACATCTACGTGGTGGTGGTGCCTCTGAAGAAGTTTAGAGGGTTTACTCCACATTTGAAGAGCCCTGAAGAGATGGACCTAGACGAGGTATGCATTTGGAGATCCTCACTCTTTAAAGCAACTAGCAGCTTCTTCTAGAGTATAGAGCTTTAAGAAGGACTTTATCTGTGTTCAGCTCTGAACACTTATGCAATGAGGTCTTACTTTCATTGTTATTATACAGTAGGTGGGTATTTGTCTTCCATGAATATTTTTTTCCCACTCTGGAGTTATTTAGGGTAGTGGTTAACCAAGTTCATATTCATTTAATATATATAAAAAAATTGATTCAGTATCCAAAGTTTCTGTGACATGTAGGTAGAATTGTTTGAAATGTGAATTAGAGAAAGCCTGACTATAGGTGTCTATATATCAGGCCTGGCTCCAGTTTTGAAATGTTGGGCGGATCACAGGATTATCTGTGGGGATTAGCAGTAAATTCGGGGATGATAGCAGATCGACCAGATTTATTAAGTTGTACCGTTCTTCCTGAGTTGGGCCAAACATTTGACAGGGTGATAGACAGTCAAAGTAAAAAGCCCATTTTCCTTCTCTGTTTCTGCCTCCTTCTCATCCTCCCAGCTGTTCAGGGACGGTCAGAAACGCGGCACGCGGGTCACACGGCAGCGCCGGCACGCCGACCCCCACAAGCCGTACATCGCTGCCTGCTTCAGGCCTGCCAGCCTGCCCTCCTTCTTCACCCTGGGCGACCAGATGGAGTACAGTGGCTACGAGAACCGGCCCCTGGAGCCTGGGCAGGAGTACGTCTTCTTCCTGCTGGCGGAGCTGAACACAACAGCTGGGGTTAGTGAGCGGGCAGGCGGCTGCCCGCTGTTGGCTCCCGCCGACGAGAGGCACGCCATGTTGTCCTTTCATCTCGACGTCTTCTCCGGCTCACCTGGAACATTTGTTTGGGCCTTGTAGAAGATGTTCGTGGCCAGCCCCTTCACGGAGTCGGCCGTCGCACCCGACATAGACCCACAGCCCATCGAGGGCGGAGATGGCCTTATTTGGGTGGTGGGGCCTGTGCTGGCGGTAGTCTTCATCATCTGCATCGTCATCGCCATTCTGCTGTATAAGAAGTGAGTGCAAAATTTATTCCCGGGGGGGGGATCCTTATGTTCTGCATTGAACTGTTGATGGACAGTTTACAGTATGGATCTAGCGTCCAAGGAACCAACCAGGGGTAGGGGTGTGTCGTATTCATTCATCATTTCCAGTGAGGGATATTGGGTATAGACGCCATGTGACGGGCCACCATTGACGGGATAACGTGTACCATCTGGGTAGCCGCTCCCTAGCCTCTTGCTGTCCTCCTAACCATGTGACCTTGGTGTAAGCAGACCGCTTGCATTGGGCAGCTGGGAGGAGGAACCCCCCCTCACATCTCTGACGCCAGGCATCTCCATAGCCGATCAGGTTTCTTTGACCTGCCCTTGCTCCTGGCCCCTGCTGCCAGTCTAGCTCTGGATCATTCTGTGTCCCTATGGACCAACACAAAACTCCCCCCCACCCCCCACCATGATATCATCTCTCCACGCTGTTTATCTGCTTCCCCTTTGAATTTAAATGCTCCATATTGATTTCCGTTTCCCTCTTTGTCCTTTTTCTCCATTTCTGTATTTATTCCACTGCTGTCTTTGGAAGCAGCAAACCGGACAGGTAAGGCTCACTGCATTCGCCTATGTTCTACAAAGACAGCGGAATCCTTTCTGTTTTGGATCATTTAGAAGCTCACTGAGGAATGTCAGAGCGGTACAAACCCCCCGGCCCTGTGAGGCCTTGCCCCGTCTCGCACCTTGTGCGTGTTTCGAGACCCGCCGCGTTTGATTCCCGTTGCCGGAACCTGCTCCGTCGTCATGTTTGTGACATTTAAAGGTTAACACTTAATGTTCTTTTTTCTCGCCACCAAGCAGCAAACGGAAGGACTCAGAACCGCGTACCAAGTGTCTGCTGAACAACGCTGAGACTGTGGCGCACCACCCTACTGACCCCGTGGAGATGAGGCGCATCAACTTCCAAACCCCAGGCACGTTTCGCCTCTGCTCGCCGTTCGCCACTCGTCCTCATGGGGGAGCTCTTCTGCTCTCTTGTGGAGTGTGGGGTGGTCCTCTGTTCCCTCTGGTGAGCAGCCAGACGACGCCTCAGCGCCATTTTGTTAAACCGGTCCCGATATCACCCTTCGCCTGTTGTGCATATTCCCAGAGAGTTTTTGTTTCCATGCTGACCCCTGAGTGCTCACTGTGGTCTTCGGTCTCACAGCCCTGACATGTCAGCCCCCACTGAGCCTGTAACTCTGTCTTCATGCCCCCCCCCCCTTATTTGTCCACCCTGGCTGATATCATTCCGCCACGCCCATCCCTCCCCGGCGCCCGTTCGTCTGGGCCCAATGGTTCCGGGCCCGTTACGCTCCCTAGTCCTGCCGATCGGTCTCCATGGCGCTCCACTGCCCCATCCCATCAAAGGCTCATCTTTCCCTTGACAGTGCAGGAAGGGCTGGGGGGCATCGGCCGGCCCCAGGAGACGGGCAGCGATCTAGAAAATCACCTGTGCAATCATCTGACCACGCTGTCAGCAGCAAGGTCTTGTTTGCGGGAAAACGAGTCTGACATTTTCATCCTGTTTGCTTCTCCTTGTTCCACGGATCCTTCTCCAGCAGCCAAGAGGAACCGCGCTCAGACCTTATTACTCATCCTGCATATTAATTACCTGCCTCCCCCCCCCTTTTTTTTTTAAACATTTATTTCCTATAGGCCCATTGAATCATGCAATGCCATTATCTATTCACTCGGAGAATTTGATTCAAAGGGACATTTCGGTGCAATTAAACAGGGCACTGAGCATTTGTAACATCTCCATTAGCTAATGGCGGTCATTACTTCAGACCCCTATGTCTCCTCGAGGAGGAGCCGTCCAATTACAGCACGCGCTGTAAATGGGCAAGATGCCCCGCCACGGCGCGTTAAACACCCCATCCGTGTCCGCCAGCCCGCCTCTAGCTCCTCCCCCTCCCAGCTCTCCCGAGGCGTCTGGCTCACGCTCTGACTATTTGTTTCTGTTGTGCCGCAGGTTCAACTTCAGTCTAGCTGGCTAATGAAGTAAAGCTAAGTGACATCTCTTCTCTCCCAGGCTCCCTGGGCCTTTTCTTCTCCTTGTGTTGTTTTTGCTCCCTTCTCCGATTCCATCGTTCAGAGGCTCCCGGGTCGTCATGGCTCTGTCCCTCGGCCCCGGTCCCGACCGTCAGTCTTCCACAGAGACCCCAAACGTCACGCAATCTCTCACTTCTCAGTTTACCTGCTTCCCCGATTGCTAGTGCCGCCCTTGCCGGCTCTGCCTCCTCGCCCCATCCGTGTTGAATGCTGCTCTCAGAACGTGGATTTCCTCACCTCCCTGTCCATAATTAGTCATCGTCCGAGTGAAATGGGGCATTCCGCGTGTCTCCACTTACGGTCGGGTTTGTAGGAGTTTGATCCGCCCGTCCTTTTGAATTAAGAACGGGCCGTTTTAATATAATTTCCTATTTACGAGGATTTCAGGCCGTGTCGGGCCAGACTGCATGGCCCGGGAATGAGATGCTCATTCGCCGCCCGCGGTCCGGGCCCCGGGAAACCGCGATGAGGATGTGGTCATCCTGGGCGACAGACGAGTGTGATTCGCGTGGTATGTGGGCAGGATGAGACCTCGCTGTCGGAGATGCGGGAAACAGAGCCCTGGCAGACGGCCCGCCC
>JABFDZ020000047.1:9176364-9188841 GCA_019775955.2 Pollimyrus isidori
CGTCAACCCAAAACACACAACCCCTCCCCCCCCATCTCCTGCGGAACACTAATTGATTGAGTTTTTTTATCTGAATGCAGAGATAATGAGCAAAACCAATTAACAATAGACTGTTTCTATCATCCCAGCAGTTCTGTGAGTAAATGCGAAAGAGGCTTGAAAAGTCACAGGGCCACTGAGAGAGGTCATCGTTTCCTAGGTAACGCCGCTTTGATTATGAAAGTTTGGTTTCCTGTTGCTCTTTGGGACAAGTGGCGCGAATCACTCGGGAAACTGGCCGAGATGCACGTGAACTCCTCACGTGAACTGAACTCCTCACGGAGACCCGTGATGGCCCAGGAGTAATGATTCATAAAATCAGCCGATGTGGCGCTCAGGGGTGACAGGACTGGGCTCTGAGGAGACGAAAGGGACGGGCCACACAGGTGACGTGTCGAACGTTGGAGTGGCAGGTGGCTTTGGAAGTGACAGAATAACCCAGGGATCAGCGCTATCGCCGGTGGCCCTGTGACGAGCCCAGTATGGGGCAGTGGCGTCCCCAGGTCATCCCACGGAGGGGACGGTGACTCCTCTTATGCCTTGAATTTCACATTGTGGGTGTGAATTACCCCAGGTCATGTAGAGAGAGATGAGGGAGCCTGGTGCAGTGATTTGCAGCCTCCTGGTGCAGTGGCTCGCAGCTTCCTGGTGCAGTGATTTGCAGCCTCCTGGTGCAACTGCTTTTTCCAAGTTCTCACTACAATACTTAATATTCAATAGACACTTTGCTCAAATTATTCTGTTTTCAGAATTATCATTGTCAGCAGTACTGCTGCTTCGCACCCCTAGGGGGCAGCTGTGGCAGTTTGCATGTCACACAGCCAAAGACGTGCAGTCACGCCAATTGGCGGCTCCGAAACGCCTGCATTGTGTGTGACTGTGCATATGCTACTGGATGGACCTCAGGCTTTGGCTCTGCTGACTGGAACAGGTCCAGTGCCCTGGTCCAGTGGCTGGAACTTGGGTTATTATTTGGAAGGTGGGCATTTAATAATGACTGTAGCTTTAAGAAGGAATAAATATATTTCTTTTTATTATTTCCAGATTCCCAAAGTGTCTTTGCAAGTGGTAATATATATTTTCAGTTTTTTTTTTAATTTGTCATCTTGGAAAATACTCAAAAATGGCTTTTTTTATTTGCAAAGCTTATCAGTTACGGGTTCGAATATCTCAGCTGCGGCAGTGTTCTGCTTCCTCAGCCACCTGGGACCCTGGCAGAGACTGTTATTTAGAACATGATGTCTTTTTTTTGTCTATATTTGACCTTTTTTTTGGTATCCTGTGTCGCTTTTATATCTGGCTGCTAAAGTGGACTTTTTAAACAATTTAGTGATGTTAATTCCACTTGATATGACTTGTAATGAGAATACGTCGAAGAAAACTAACTCGCAGAACTCACCGGACAGCCAGTCTAGGTCTGGTCCACGTCTTTGGCTCTGGCAAAGGTCTGTGGTTCAGTCCCAGAACAAACTGTATTTTCAAAACGGTTAAATATGGTGTTGTTTGCCTTTTATTTCAGAGCTATGCTGAAATATGTTGTGTGTGTGTGTGTGTGTGTGTGTGTGTGTGTGTGTGAATGTTTATGATTTTGCTGGTACTTTTCATTAACCTTTTCCTGATTCACGTGGAAGACATTGATTGAAAGTGATGGGCGCCTCCGTAAAAGACAAGTGGGATTTAACCGTAGAATTTTGGCCAGGTGTCACCAGATGTTTGTACCCCTGTGTCACTGACCTTCCTCTTCATGGTGGGGGCTTGTCGTGGACCCCTGGGATCCCCCCCCCCACACACACACACACACACACACACAATGTGCTGTCAGTACAGTCATTCACTGTGGACGGGGTCCAAGTTGGTCGGTGAGGTGGTGTTTAATTTCCCGTGTCCCTGATGCGTGAAACTGTGGCAGTGGCTGTGAATGCACGATTGGCCTCGGCTGACCAAAGCAGAGCAGCTTACTGCCCCCCCACCCCCTTAAACCCCTTTACTGACCCGCCCCCCAGACCTGGGCTCTCCATCCCTGCTCTCCCACTCCTCCTTTCCACCTAGTGATTTTTGTCCCGCCCCTCACAGTCAGGAGAAACCATCCGTAATGAGGCTGGGATGCTTTGTAATTTCGGGCCTCATTCACAATCTTCCTTAATTGCAACCTTGCTGGGAAATGCTGATTTTCACTCACGAGAGTGAGTGTTGATTATTATAATGCCGCAGCGAAGTAGAACGCCGCTTAGGCAGGTTTAAATGACAGGACTTGGGTTCCTTTTGTGCAGCGGGAGAATTCCTGTAGGTAATTCTGTTGAAAAGTCTCGAGGAGCAAAGCGTGGGTTATGTAGAGAAGGGAGAGTCTCTTCATGGGTGCTGGTTTACTTTCCTGAGGCTCCGGCTTTTAGCTACTAAAAGATGGTGTTATACTGAATTGTTCCGGAAAGTCAAAGGTTTTTTTTTTTTTTTAAATATAGGTAGCTGTTAGACTTATTTCAGGTTGGAAGAAGTTTAATTTTAATTTTTGAAAGAATAATTTTTCAAGATTTGCTTTCCCTGTATTTTTTGTCAGGTTAATGTTAAAATGATTGAAGACGTCTACTTTTTAAAAGAGTTATGATTACTGTTTTCAAACAGGGAAATACTTTCACAGTTTGTATCACAGCTTGCCAGCAAAAAAATAAAATAAAATAAAAATGGCTGGTTGCTGGGGTTTGTTGTGTTTCTGGAAGGTGACAAAGTGCTGCTGCCCCCTAAACAATTTGACGGTTAATTGCGCTGGTGCTTCTGCATCACACCTTAGTGTCTGTTTTGCCGCCTGTAGGGTCTGTTCCTCAGGCTGTCGGCTGGGTGTGGGGGGGTTATGGAGGTGGGATTTCCAAACCTGGCCTGCTCACCGAGTCCGGCATGGCTCCCCACAGCCATGTGAACGCTCGTTTTCGGCCCCCATCCACGCACCCTGTTTGACGGACACGACCCCAGCCACTAAACCTTCCTCACTTCTCCCTATCTTTGTTTTCACTTCTGGCTGCGTATTTTTAAACAGCGTTGGGCATTTCAGGTTCACAAGCCACAAAGACCAGACCAGGATTTTGTTTTTACCAACCAGTTCAGCATAAGGAGTCATGGTCACAGAGTATTCAGCTGCTGGGTAGAAACAAAATCATGGTCTGGATTTGTAGTTTCTGGACCTGAAATGCCCAACACTGTTTTTTAATCATTCTCTCTCTCTCTCTCTCTCTCTGTGTTTTGCTTCTTGCCACTTTCTCCTAACCGTCGCTTTTTTCATTTTTTTATATGCTGCCCCCACCTGCCTGCCGAGCAGGCATGATGAGCCACCCCCCCATCCCCGTTGCCGAGCTGGGGGAGCACACGGAGATGATGAAGGCCAACGACAACCTGAAGCTGTCGCAGGAATACGAGGTGAGCCCGGGACGGGGCTGGGGGGCACGCCGGCCCTCCAGGATCGGGGGGAGCTGGCTGAGGCCTCTTCCTTTCCATCCAGGCTTTGATGGAGAAAATGACAAACAAGAGGTGGTGCTTCGTAACGCAGGAGTTGGGCAACCTCTTTATTTTGAAATTTTATTTTAATAATATGGCAGATCTCACGCAAATATGCAGCTGTTTCTGTCGGAAGTAGACATTTGGGGAGGGTGGTGTTCTGCTCCCAGGGTCGCTGACGTTGTGGTGTAGTCCAACCGCACGTTCAGAAGAACCATGTCGTTGTGAAGAGTGCGAAAAGCTACTGGTATACAGGTCGACAGGGGAGACGGTGTGGGATTTGTGATCCCTGACCGTACGGGTGTCTTCGTACGGGTGTCTTCGTACGGGTGTCTTCGTTCGGGTGTCTTCGTATGGGTATCTTCGTACGGGTGTCTTCGTACGGGTATCTTCGTACGGGTGTCTTCGTACGGGTATCTTCGTACTGGTATCTTCGTACGAGTGTCTTCGTACGGGTATCTTTCTACGGGTGTCTTCGTACGGGTATCTTCGTACGGGTGTCTTCGTACGGGTGTCTTCGTATGGGTGTCTTCGTACAGGTATCTTCGTACGGGTGTCTTCGTACTGGTATCTTCGTACGGGTGTCTGCAGGTGTTTTGAAAGCAGGTTAAAGTATCTGGCCAGTTAAGAGGTGCACAGGGTAAAGAGGACATAGGGTGGATAAATATTATGTCTTCTGCGTCTAGGTAATTGCTGGCGGCTTAACCGCTTCCCTTTAATTCTCCCGCCCGCGCGCGATTTCTCCTTTCGGCGCCGCCCTTCGTGCCATTCGCCGGGCGGATGGGTCCCTGGCGTCCCTGACCCTCGGGGGGTCCTGCAGTGTGACGGAACGGCCCGTGACGGTAATGCGAAGCCACGTCTCCTCGGGAAAAGAGATTGCGGCTCTATCCGCCGTTCTCATATTCCGAATGCACTCGCATTTGTCACGCGGGCGTCTGTGCAATCAGCTATATTTGCCTCCCAACCCCCCCCCCCCCCGGGGAAGAGCTGCCACCTGTACTCATGTTTTTATCGGCGTTATCCGCTACCCGCTTCAACGATCGCAGTAAGCCAGCCGGCGAGGTGCCGGGGAGCACTTTAAATAGGAACCGACGGGCTTTTAATTACGCCCTCGCAAGTCCGCCCCCGCCGCGCTTGCCGCTCTCTCTTCCCCACACGGATGCACACCAGCGTGCTCACCGCCCGCGTGTCCCGTCCCCGCAGTCCATCGATCCTGGTCAGCAGTTCACCTGGGAGCACTCCAACCTGGAGGTGAACAAGCCCAAGAACCGCTACGCCAACGTCATCGCCTACGACCACTCCCGCGTCGTCCTTCTACCCATCGAAGGTGAGCCCGCCCGCCCTACTCCGGCTTCCCACGCCTTTCCTAGGTCACTCCCCGCAAGGTCTCTTACTGGTGTGGAAATATCAATCTTCCCGGTGATTAGCGAAGGTGACTGACGGCAAGGTCCGTCTCCCGGATGTTTCCAAACGGCAACGCAGAGATATGTGAACCGCTTGTAATGGAAGTAGGACAATTGAATAACTTTGCCACCCATATTAATTCATGGTGACACAGCTCTCTGCAGAACGGCAGCACGAGGGCCCCTTGAAACACACTAATGTAGCTGGAATATCATGGACCAATCAACCCCAATACTGTAATTTTACACGGGGGTGGTTTCACCGTGGCCAGTGTTAGGTACCACTTTATCAGGGGCACAACAGTCATTCTTCCTGAGTGTCTAAGTCAAATTACGCCTCATATGTTAAAGAAAACTGATGATTTTTCCTGCTGTTCTGCTGATATTCCTCCAATCAGGAGTATATACGGGTCATAGGTGCATTCACTCCCCTGTCATTCGTCATTTCACAACATTCAATTGCCTAAAAATAAGCTCGGTCCCTCTGTATGAATTATGACCCCTCTTATTCGCCCTCCACCTTAAAAAAAATCATAAAATACTGGTTTTTATAGAAATCTGTTGAACATGGTGTTCAAATGTGATGTGTTTCCACTAGTTGCCTAGTTGTGGAGCCCATGCACTCCCCCATGCCCGTCTCCCCAGGTGTGCAGTATCGATAGCATGGGAGGTGTGATATGCTGTCTCACTCCCTCACCCTGCTGTATGGCAGTCAGACACAGGGCACGAGCCATTGCGGCTTAGATTTTAGCCTTCAATTCTGACTCAGAAGTTTTCAAGGAAAAAACGGGGGCGGTGTTAACTTTTTGCCTTTTTTTTTCGCTCCATTTCCCCAAAGTACTATTGGCCAGGATATCCGCACAGTTTGAGAAGGAATTTCAGTGTCTTTGGTGGAGGAGTTAACATTTTCAAAAACAATGTCAACTCTCATCTAACTCTGTCATACTTAAAGTCTGTGTGCTCAATGTCAGACATAATTGTTACTCCCAGCAACCGCAGAGTCTAAACTAGCATTAACAGACAGCAAATTCTTACACGCTGCCCTAGATAATACTGTTTTGTCAGTGCTTAGAGTCAATAAGATCATGAAATTGAGTACTTTTCACAAGAGTATAATAGCAGACTCTGCCCTGAAATGTCATTCATGGCTCTTAATTTCATGTTTGTTGATTTCACGCTAACTAATGCTAATGAACAGCATATTTGCGCATTAGCAAAGAAACGTCATCGCCGACTAGGTAATTTATATAGACTTGTTGTCAATTAAGAAGAGGCGAGCGTGTAGGAAGCTTATCTGATGTTATGGGACAATTCTTGAAGAGGAGAATTCATCACATGAAGAGGTTCGACGTTTCCGGTCGCCTTCGGCGTTTCGCCTCACAGTAGCGTTTGGGTTGTGACAGACGGTCCCTTAGCAGGGGCAGGTGTAATGGCTGCCACCCAATGCGCCCTCTCTGTTCCCGCCTCAGGCATCATGGGAAGCGACTACATCAACGCCAACTACATCGACGGCTACCGCAAGCAGAACGCCTACATCGCCACGCAGGGGCCGCTGCCCGAGACCTTCGGCGACTTCTGGAGGATGGTGTGGGAGCAGCGGGCCGCCACCGTGGTCATGATGACGCGGCTGGAGGAGAAGTCGCGGGTAAGGCGGGAATCTGGGGTCCGCTCAGCCGTGCCCTACGCCCGTGCCCTTCGGGCTCTGCCCTCGCTTGCAGTCGGATGCAGCTCAGACGTTTTTCTACAGTAAATAACTGTGAAGCAGAGCATCCAAGTTTAGCAACTGAACCAAATGTAAATATAGAGGGGCAGACTTTTTTGTCTAGTTATAATTAAAATGGGCTTTGCTTCTCATGGTGTATTTTTCAGCTTGTGCGAGATCTTCACAAATTTATGAGGTCCTCTGCGCTGCAGCGAGATACTGTTGGTGCTTCAAAGGGGTTGGGAGTCTCGGTATATTGATGTTGGAGTTACTGTGATCTCCCGGCGGTATCCCATAATGCAACGCGGCTCTAACATAGCCACCGTGACAGATGGCGGAGGGACCGTGGCGGCCGCCGCTCCGCATCCGTCCGGGTCGGACTGGGGAGAATCGGCAGCCCGGCTGTGATCCCGCGCGTGTGACCGCTCCCCCCCCCCCTCGCGAGTCCATGGTTATCCGCCGCGCGCCGGAAGAGCGGCCAATGTGGCAGACGTGGCCCGTAGCGGAATTTTCGAGAAGCGCCGCCCGTATGTGGAAGAAAAGAAGAAACGGAGGCGCGCAGAGCGAGGGGAGGGGAGGCGAAGGAGGAGAGGGGAGGGAGGAGAGGGCGGCAGCGGGGCTGACTGCAAATCCGGCGGCCTGCAGTGAGGGGTATATTTAGCCGACGGTGTGTGACAGGAGACAGACGTGGCAGCGAGAAGCGGCGGTGAGTCAGGCCCAGCCGGGGAGCCCCTCTCGGGTCCCGGGACCCTTCCTGCGCCTCCTCTCCCGCTTCCCCGCACGGCTCCTGGTGGCGTAATGCGGCCTTGGGCGCTGCGTTAAGTCCCCGTCAGCCTCATTCTGATTGGCTGGTCGCAATGAAGGCGGAGGGATGAGGGGGTGCGACAGACCTGTGCCTTTCCAGCTGTGCGTGTCACAATTCATCAGCGCCACCTGGAGGTGACAGCTAGCTAGTTGAGACGGACTTCAAGAGCTGTACCCCCCCCACAGCCACACCGACAGGTGGGGGGAGGGGGGGGGCAGTAAGGGCATTTAAAGTTAAAACTTGATTGATCTCTGCAGTGGACTTTGAGCTCTGTGTAGTTTCCTGATATATACTGTGGTCCTGCTCAAGTCTGCAGGTAGAGTGTGGTGTTCTTCGGAGGGGGGGTGGGGGCTGCATTGATCTCAACCTCTCAATCCACCCGCAGGTTAAGTGCGACCAGTACTGGCCCAGCCGTGGAACGGACACCTACGGGATGATCCAGGTGACGCTGTTGGACACCATTGAACTGGCCACCTTCTGCCTGCGCACCTTCTCCCTGCACAAGGTAGGGGGCGCCGAGCTGCAAGGACAACCCTGGAGTGCTGTGAGATCTCAGAGGGCCGGGACCATAAAGTAAAAAAAAAGCATGAATTTATAGGCAGCATAACTGGATTTATGAACGTCGATACCTTGTGAAAGGGCAACCTAGGAGCACTTCGAAGAAGCCATTATGGGCAAAGTATGGGGTGTCCTTGGCTGGTGACATCTGCTGTCCAGCCTTGTGTGTAACATACTTACTGTCTCGGCTGACCTTTGTTGAGACTCGCTCATATTGGTACAGTACTGCATACCTTGAAGAAGGGCTCCCTCTAGTGGTGCAATAATCCAGAGCTAAAATTATAGGAAACGGACTCCACCTGGTACCATGTGGCCCCACTTAGCCATTTCTGAATTCACCAATGAGTCGGCAGTGTGTGATGATTAAAATAATCACACATTCCTTCCTTCTATGGTCTTTGTTCCTTAATCCCCCTGCGTCATGCCGTCATGCTCAGGCCATCATCTTGTAATGTTTCACTTTCACCTTGAATCTCGTGGGGCTCTACTAGGCTACGGAGTCGGGTTTCTCTGGCCGGTTTGCGATAGGCAGCCGAATCCCCAGGACCCATCACGGTGGGCGCGGGCCACCACATAAATCAGTTAGGATCCCGCAAACTGCTTCACCATCCCTCTTCCCGGCACTGGCATCAGGTAGCCCAAACTAAGCGCTCGAGTGAATCAGCCAGCACCGCTAATTAATGAAAATCCGATGCACACGGATGACAGGGCAGCAAGCGTCCAAAATAATTAAGGAAACGAGGCCAGTCTGATTTTAATTACAGGGCTTATTCATTAATTTATTCTGAATGGCCATGGCCGAGGAATAAGCCGACTGCCTTGTAATACCCCATCCGGCCACTTATGGGCAGCAGAGAGCACTTCGTTTGCCGGCACCAGGGTTCCGACTTCTGTGCTCCGCTCCCCCGGCATGTGTGGCTGGGGATGCGGCAGAGTTCCCAGTGAGGACGGCAGTTAGCATTCAGAAAGCGGGAACCGTGTGCGTTTGTCGTTAAAGTTCCCTGGTGAGCCTCCAAGCACCGTTCTGCTCCTTAACGCCAGGTGTTGGTGACACTTCTCACATACCTCCCCTGGTGCCTATTTTTAAATACACTTCAAGCCCCGGTGAATAATGCCAGCGATGCCCTTCATACCAGTCTCCATATACAATTTATATATAATAATAGTAAGATATCACACCTCTTTTAAAATCATGAAGTCATAAACGTTAGTATACAGAAAAGGCCTCTCCGTGCGTCTCTCTCTCTGGTTATACTAACCATCCCCCCATTGTTCGGCGCTTTCACCATCGATCAGTTTGCTATTTTCCGGAGTAGCTGGCTTCCTGCAGCCGCTATCGACAGCATTTTTTTCTCTTTCGTTCCTGATAACGGGTAATTTGCTGGTCCTAATTTATGTTGGATCAGATTCATTAATGGGTTGTTGTATGATCAAATTAACTTTGGTAGAAATAGCTGGCGTTTTATTTGATTAATTTCTTCCTGGCTTGTGTCAGATAAGCTTTGGAATAATCAGCCATGCCCGGGTTAAGCTAGTCTTTAGTAAACCGATCTGCAGTTTGGACAGGTCAAGCAAATTGCTGGAGCAATTAGATCAATATTGATGCACTGTATGTAATGCTAATGGCATGACAATATTGGCATGACATATTACCCATGGTTTTGGAAAGTATCGGTGCATCAGTGGTATATTGCAGCTTGTAAATCATGAATAGTTAATGACGGGCCAGCTGACCAATGAGGCGACCTGTCCGTCTTGTCCCGCCCCCAGAATGGCTCGAGCGAGAAGCGGGAAGTGCGGCAGTTCCAGTTCACGGCGTGGCCTGACCACGGAGTGCCTGAGTACCCCACCCCGTTCCTGGCCTTCCTGCGGAGGGTGAAGACCTGCAACCCACCCGACGCCGGACCCATTATCGCCCACTGCAGGTGAGGCGCCGCTCACACCCGGGCTCTGGGTCACAGCAGATAACCTCATTGGTAACCAGTCCTCATTAGAGACTAATCAGCCACGTACTAATAACTTCATTACAAACCCTCCAAACATTAGGACTCTGCATCGCTTATGGGAGATGTACATACACAAAAATGTTCTGAGCGAAGAGAGAAAAACGAGAGAGATAACCAATCAGACTGCAGAGGAGGTGGGTGAAAGCAACTACAGGAGGTGGGACGAACCAATCAGATGTCTAGGTCCTGCCTCTTCTAGTTGCTTGGACCCACCTCTACAGTCTGACTGGTTATCTCTCTGATACAATCTGATTCGTTCTGCCCCCCAGAACTTTTTCTGTGCAAGGAAAATCCCCATGAGCCTCTACCTCATAGAGAGTAAAACAGAATTCTGTCAAGGATGGATGTTTTTTTTCTAGGGACCACATGCAGCAATTCTCCGTGGTCCTCCAGGGACTGACCTTCCACACCTAGCGTACTTAGTGTCGGATAATTCGATCACACGTGTGCACCAGTGGCTTTCAGAATGGGTAGGAGGGGTTGAAGTGCTCCCACAGACCTTCGAGGTCCCTCGTGTCAGCCGGCAGGCTGCGGACGTTCGGGGTGAGGGCCAAGCTCCACTCCCTGTGTATGTTTGTGTGTGACTTTTATTTGTGGGGAATCGGGAAATACATGCAGGAGCAAACAAAGGGACACTGGGAATCTCAGACTTGTGCTAATCCGAAATTACCCTAGCGCTAATTGAACTAATTGTTTGAACTTTAAACAAATTGAAAACAATGTCGCTGATGGGGAATATTTTCATTAACTGGAATTTGAATGAATTCAGGACCCAAATCACACATAGAAAGGACCCAATTCACACACAAAAAACTAAACAACATGTCGTTGTTAAAAATCTTTAGTACTGCTCCAAGATTATCTACCCATTTATCCTTTAAATGCTTCCCGTCAAACCGCTTACAGTGAACCACATCACCTCAAACCACTCTGGGGGTATATACAGGGGCGGGGCCACGTGGGCACTGGCCCCTTGTGAAAGCTGATTGGCCCCTGGAGTTCTCGCTCCCCTGTCACTCACGAATTCAGAACGTGTCACTGGCCGTTGATAGTGCCGCACGCGTTACAGGCCCCTCCCGTTTCCTTCCGCGCAAGGAAATTTGGAATCGATCCTCAGAACCGCTTCAAAAACCAGGAGCGGCCTTTCTGAACGCGACTCGATTAAAGGCGGTGTAGCGAGAACGGTACGTGGACGAAAGGTTACCACGGTAACCCGGCCATGACCCCCCCCCCCCCTACAGCGCCGGCGTGGGGCGCACAGGCTGCTTCATCGTCATTGACGCCATGCTGGAGCGCATCAAGCACGAGAAGACGGTGGACGTCTACGGCCACGTGACCCTCATGCGCTCCCAGCGGAACTACATGGTGCAGACGGAGGACCAGTACAGCTTCATCCACGACGCGCTGCTGGAGGCCGTGGCCTGCGGCAGCACCGAGGTTCCCGCCCGCAGCCTCTACTCCTACATCCAGAAGCTGGCGCAGGTGGAGATCGGCGAGCACGTCACCGGCATGGAGCTGGAGTTCAAGGTGAGAGCGAGGGCTTCTGGGTAATCCGCTTATTTCTCGTCTCCGTGGCGACCGCACTTGTGATTAAGCACCTTCGGCTAGTCTGTATGGTTGTCGCATTCGGTTTATTTTTATATAGCGCCTTTCACGCCGCGTTGGACTTGCTAGTCACCTGGTCTTCTGACCCCCGACATATTTTTAATGGCAGGACTAGCAAGCGGAGGCGAAAGGTTCAGGTCCAGACCAACACTTTCTTTAATTTAACCACCCAGTTGAGCTTAAAGAGTCACAGTCAAGGAGGGGCGGTGAACTGGTTGGAACAAAATCGTGGTCTGGATTTACACTTTCGGGACCTGAACTTTCCACCTGTTAGCAAGCTTGGTGTGCAGGGTGGTGTGTGTGGGGGGGGGGGGCGGCATCGTTGCCTGTGGTTGTGGTTACACACACACACACACTCACCCACACACACATACATACACTCACACACACACTCACCCACACACACATGCATACTGTACACTCACACACACACACACATACATACACTCACCCACACACACATACATACACTCACACACACACACTCACCCACACACACATACATACTGTACACTCACACACATACATACACTCACACACACACACACACTCACCCACACACACAAACATACACACACACACCCACACACACCCACACACACAAACAAACACACCCACACACACACTCACCCACACACACATACATACACTCACACACACACACACATTCATACTCTCACTCACACAAAAATACATACACTCACACACACACACACACTCACCCACACACACATACATACACTCACACACACACACATACATACACTCACACACACACACTCACCCACACACACATACATACTGTAAACACACACACACACACCCCCACAAAAATAAGAACACACCCGCCAAGAGAAACACGCAAACACCAGGCGG
>JABFDZ020000047.1:9246007-9256933 GCA_019775955.2 Pollimyrus isidori
TTGTTTTTTTAATTGCATTACGGACAATAAAGAACTTTATCACAATATTCTAATTTTCTGTGACAGTCCTGTATGTTTTGCAAATCGATGCATTCTAATTTTTTGGAAACTAGGCTGTATATGATCATGACACTGCCTCTACCCCTCCCCCGAGAGACGTTTGAATGCCAACACGCCCCTCTTCCGTAGCGAGCAGTTCATTCCTTCCACCAATTGTTGGAAATAATTTAAAGAAAAGCATGCAATGGGGCGTGTTCCTTTATGGCTGCCTTCTGTCAGCTGAGCACTTCTGCTCCTCACTCCTCCTTTTCCCAAACGTACACATACATGGTCCTGTCACCAGAACAAGTTTTAAAATGTGACTGACCTGAGGACAGTTAAAGGCTGTGGTGAAGCACCGCGCCCCCGGGGGTTTGCATGCAGCAGAGGCGTTAATTTCATTGGTCATGTGTGCAACACGAACCGGCATGAACCCTTCTCCGGTATCTTTATCGTCATCAGTAAAATTCATATTTTGCATTTTTCCTGCATTCAATCTTATTGTATTTCAGCCAGATGCAGTGTGTGACCCGGCCACCTCTTCATTATTTACAGGTACCAGGACACCTAAGTGTTTGGCCTGCGGGCTGCGGACGAGACCCCAGGGAAGACCAAAGGTGTCTTCAAAAATGTTTTCCCCACGGACGATCACTGGGCGCAGGTCCACATCCGGAGGACCTGTCCGCTAGCTTAGTGATTTCAGTGGTGTCTGAAAGCGCCTCAGCAGGAACTGACCCCCACCCTACCTGGGCTAAGGTGGGGATGACAGAGGCCACCACCGGCAGACAGCTGGCCTGTCTGCACCCTTTTGGCGAACCTGACGTCAGCACCAGCCTCAGTACCAGTGGGCATTCTGTTGCCAAAATGGGTTCCTCAAATATACATATATTTTTAAACCAGCCTGAGAGTTGTGGTTCCTTTCTATTAAGTTCTCCTTTTTTTTTTAGAAAGAGCCAAAAGAAACAGGTAAACACCCCCTCTCCAGGGTGATTAATTAATGGCTAACATGCGCGATGTCACGGCGTCACGCGCGCCGCTGCCGTCTCGTGTTACGTGGCGTGAGCAAGCAGGTGGGGGCACGCCCCGGAGCGGGGGGGGGGCCAAAAAAACGGAACGACGGGGCCGGCCACGTGCCATTCCCGCAGAAGATAAAATACACGCAGATATTCGGAATGTTCTGGACTCGGTAGCGTACAGATAAGGCTGAACATTTCTGCAAAACGTCGTTAAACAGGTCTGCTTTGTATTTACCGTTTTTCTTTGACGCACGTAAGACGTGGTTTCTACAGGAATCTCATCTTTTCAAGCCGGAGAAATGAAACGAAATTTGTCTCAGACGATTATTACAATACTACAAGGGCTGCGCTAATCCCACATTTAATTTAACAATTAAAACGTAAAATTGCTAAAAATCTCCTGAAGTTTATATTTTTTCCTTCAAATTTAACTGCTAGTTTCCACTGCAGATAGTCAATCTTTTCAAATTGATCCAAAAGAATGTGTTTACTAAAACAATGGTAGCTATAACATTATTAATAACAATATAGGAATAGTATTATCTGATTCAACTAAATATCAGTACATTATATAAATATGTGAACACATGCAGATTTACATGATTGTACAACTGGGTGTTGGATGGACCATGAAAGTTGAAGATGAATACAGCCGACAGCGCCCTCTGGTGAATATTTTTAGAAATTTCTTTTGATTAAAGTGGCGTCTTAAAGATACAGTCTACAGTATTAAGTCTACGGTTGTTGGCAAGGTAAATGCAAGAATGTCTTTCAGTCAGGTGCAACTATAAGAGATCTTTTGTAAGACGAGGCCATCCGACCTTTTTCACACCAGTATGGTCAGGTGAAGTTTTCATTCCTTCGTGCCAACATTTCACATTTTACCCGTGATGTGTTATACTGAAAGGTAGTTATTGATGTCACCCCACAGCTTTGGTACTGTGGGTGGCAGTTTTCTGACTGAGGCCCCTGACTCCAGAGTGGTTGCCCGCCATCTTGGGCCCTCATGTTGATTGTGTCCAGCCTTGTCTCCGAGTCCCTTAGCACTCGGCACTCTGACACATTTTTTTGTTGTTTAAGTTACATGAACTTTTTCCCTCATGTGTTTTTTTTTTCTGTCAACAGAAATGTTTCCTGTAACTGTGCTTGAATAAATATCTGTTTGGCGGCTTTTCCCTGATCCTGAAAGCCAACTTTCTGTAGTCGTCTGTAGAGTCTGGCAAAAGAAAAATACTAAAATATGAAGAAACTTCTCTTTTTTTGTGACCAAAGGTGCATTTTCTGCCAGTCAAGTTTCAGTCTGAGGAGAGAGTAATGGAATCTGTCTCTTGGTCAAATCTCCCTAATCGGTGATATTCCTGGCGAGTAGAAAGTAATAACAGGAGGTGCCGCCTGCCAAGTCCATCTGCCCATCTGTCTCCTCCCTCACGCGCCCATAAGGGGTCACACCTGAAGCTTGTTGCCCCACGTTAATCAGTGTATTTAAGTGCCTGCTCGTCTTGTCCTCGCTAGTCCGGGTCTTTGACGTCATGCCCTCATGTTGCCTGTGCCCTGCCTTCCTCCATCTCTCTTGTTTTGATCCTTCGCAGTCTTCTCTGTTTACTATCGCTTTGTTCATGTTTTGTGAGTTTAATAAAAACCCCTCTTTGTTTTGCAACCACACCTGCCCTCGAGTCCTTTGTCCCACTTGGCACAACAGTGTGTGTGTGCGTGTGTGTGTATATCTATATATATAACTTGTGTACGGAGTTGATACGTTCTCCACGCGTCAGATGGGTTTCCTCATGTGGTTGGATGACATACAGCAGTGTTTCTCAAACCAGTCATCAGGGACTCCCAGACAGTCTGGTTCTTGCTCCCTCAGTGTGGACTGACTGGCAGGGAGCCGAGAGGGAGCAGAAACATGGAGGGAGCAGAAACATGGACTGTCTGAGGGTCCCAGCAGACCGGGCTGAGAAACACTGGCATACAGTTAGGCTGATTGTGTATGAGCTCACCAATGCACTGGCACCTCATGCAATGTGAACCCCACCCTGATGCCCAGAGAAAAGGTCCAGGCTTGACCAGTAAAAGTGGTTAGAAGATACTTGCATGATAACGTGAATAGAATGTCCTGTTTATGGTTAGTTATCGGGGTCATTCTGCAGACATACATGTCAGTTGAGGCCAATGTATGTAAATACAACATGAAGAACCATCATCTTGCTTTAGAAGCATCCAGCATCCTTTCCAGTAACACCACTGGGCCATCCACAAAGATCTCACTATCCCTCCAAGTTGTATTAATACAACGTTAATTCAGACTAGTTTTACATTTGAATGATCTGTAACAGAAACTAATAGAATCCTTGAGTCATCATCAACGGTGGTTAAAATTATGCATTTTCACTCTATTAATCCTGACTTTCCTGGCAGGTAGTCTGGCATACAGACCTTTTTCTACAGCTTATAATGACTGTCCTACTCTGATTCATCACTTTTTAAGGTAATGTTCACATAAATATTTGCTTTTGCTAGCAATATTCATATTTGACCCAGCTGCTACTGATCATAACAACTTCATCTGCAGATTTCAGGTCATTTTTACTGGTTACTGATAAAGTAATAATTACACTCACCGGTAAGTGGTATGAGGTTACTTTATCACTTAAACGCAAATTGAGTATTTACATTTCATACGTAATACTGTGGTACCTCGGTTCTCGAACTCACTAAAACTCAAATTTATTGAAAGTCAAACAAGCCAGTTTGACCTAGATCCCGATCTGAATATCAGAAGTTGAACCGAGAACGCTGACCTAATATAAATTGTACGCGCCGGGAAATGAGTCACACTACAATGCAATACAGTGCAACATATCACTTTGTCACAAGTCACCTTAAATAAATCACTTTTAAGCATATTTGCACTGCACTTAGTCTTCTATCTTAAGGTCACGAGCAGTTGTCTAAGCATTTCACTGCATATCGTACTGTGTATGACTGTGTATGTGACGAATAAAATTTGAATTTGAATTTGAAATCTTACTTGAATGCCTTCTTCGCAGGCTGGACGATTAACAAAATAAAACAGAGCAGCATTACAATAACTAAAAATAAATAAACCACTAACTTACGTGTACTACTAGAGCATTGATGTCACTTATTTAAACCTTATTTTACCAGGTAAATTAACTGAAAACCAGTTCTCACCACTTTACGTGATATTCAGGAACACACAGAAGGAGCGGACCAGTATCGGGGCAGGACAGGGGTAATGTTGGGATAATATCTTTATCATTTGGAAGCCATTAAAAAATGCTCTTTTTGTTTTAAACTGTTCATTTTGTGTTTAAATGCTCAAAAAACATATCTAGGTGTAATGTTTGGGGCCCGGGAACCAATTAATTGGTTTTCCATTATTTCTTATGTGAAAAATTCGATCAGAACTCAAACTGTTTAGGATTCGATCCGAAGTCCAGAACGGATTAAGTTCGAGAACCGAGCTACTACTGTATATTTAAGATATACATACACACACATACACGGAACAATAAAAATACATTTCTGCTTGAATGACATGTTTGTCAGCCTGGATAAAATCTTATGTGACGTATCTTTTGTTCTGCAGTAAGACGTGGCGGAAGTTTATTTTCCCCTGCCAGTAAATTTGTAAATCGAGTGTGGCAGCACTGCCTGGAATCACCAAAAGCCACACCAGATAGGCATGGCGCCCTGAGGAGAGCGATAGCAGGTACTGATTGATGTATGCATCTGGCATGTTACTTTCAGACTTACACTCACATAATCATACAGCAAATCTATATTATTCCATTATTAACCTAAAATTAGCTACATCAATGCTACGTATATCGGAGTAGTTTGCAAACTCTATAGATTATTTATAAGGTTATAAAACTATTACATACATGTAAATGTGTGTGCAGCCTGGTCTCAAATAGAAAATCTCACTGCAGCCAGCTGAGCGAAGTGGGCAGCTCTGTGTGTGTGTGGGGCTACATTCTATCTGAATCACCCACTTTCGCACATAACCACTAACCAGAGTTGTATTTTATTTTGGGTTGTGACAGTCAGCGTAGGTATTGCCGTCATCTGTCATGCCATGACGATTATAACAATTAAATGCTTCAAATTAAGCATTTCCCTTATGATATGAATATGAAGCTATAGGATTTGTACTTTTCAAAGTTGGAGGTCTCTTAATAACATGAAAAGATCGACCAGATCCCCTTTAAACTTGCCTTTAAGGTACACCGAGAATCATTTCCATGCTGGTTAAGGGGCCTCCTGCTTGGCACAGATGAAGCTTCACTGTTCGGTCAGCTGACCCACTCCCCCGGTGCTCCTGAGCCCCCTGATTGGCCGGTGAGGCCCATGCGGCATGCTGGATTGAGATCAGCGTGGCAGACAGGCAGGCCCATTCACGAGTCTCTCCTTCCACTGCCGTTTGTTCCCCTGCCTGCTTTCATGTGGAGCTGCAGACTGCGGGTTCAGCGGTCTCCACACTCCCACAGCAATGTCAGTGATGGGACTCCTAGTTCTCTCTTTCTTCAGCAGTATCCTCAGTGGTGAGTACCTGTCATGCTGTGCTTGCTGTGTCTCTGTGGATCACTTACTGTCTTGCTTAAAAAAACCTACTAAATAGGCATGTTTGGCATAACATTGCTTGCAGATCAGTGCATTAAGTACAGTGGAGCAATTCTATGTCAAACGACCATCTATATGACATTTGCTGTTTAGGTATTTACCTAAGATAGTGATTGTGAATGTATATATATATAAAAAAAAATGTTTTATCACCCAAAGCAAGCAATGAAAATATATAACATCTACAAAGACCAACAAATCCAAAATTATTAATAATAATCTGTCCATCATCTGTAAGCTTTTGTCCTGTTCCAGGTCACAAAATGTAAAATTATAGAATAATAATAATAATTTTACTGTCCCTAATGTGGGGGCAGGGGGGTGGCGGTGGAGTGTGTTCTGTTCTGATCCATCTTGATTATTGTTAAGAAAAAATCTCTAATAAAAATTTGGTCACAAAAAAATAGAATTGCCACATTATGCAAACATAGATAGAGAAAAAGACTGAGGGCAAGTGGACGGCTCTCATGAAGGTTGCGACGGTTTGTTTTTGCTGCCCTCAATGGCCACCCCGCTGTGATGTTGTGTTTTGTCAGGTGTGTGCAGTCCTGCGGATGCCGGCGGGCCCTGCAGTGCCGGCTGCCCTGGTGAGAGGAAACTCCTGTTCCGCTTATATTTTGTGTTACTCAGTTTAAATTCTGTGGCCCTTGTTACACATGTACATGTACAAAATCTGTCTGCATGATTTAAATTTACCTTACCCTGCAATTTAGGGTGCAAATGAGATAAATTGACCTGCCCAGTTTGTCCAAAGCAGTCAGTCCCTGTAGCTGCCCGCTATTCATTCATAGCGCCTAGAAATGTATAAATTATAAGACTCATCGCACATAAATAATGAGCTTTATCTCAGTCACTAGTAACTGCAGTGCGTGGGACTTTTTGTGGGACTGTGCGCGACTTTTGTATTGTGGCTATACTATGTGGACACGGTCAGCATTATGGTCAAACAAAAATTAATGCCGTAGTTTAAATGGTCATGTCAGTCTTCATTTCATGTCAGTCTTCATTTCATTTCAGTCATCATGCCTTGTAGAAACACAGTTTTACCTGTACTGGGGAAATCAAGTCCATACCTTAGGCTATTTTTCAAAATTTAATCTACTATAAACTGTAGAATGTCACTCATTCATAGAACATTCAGTGCACCCTTATAATTCATAAGTAACATTTAAGTATACCTGTACATTCTAACGTAACATAACAGCCTTAAATCACATTAATAACAAACATTGAGTGATAATATTCATTTCGTATAGTGGTTCGTATAACATTCAATTCGTATAATGATTCTTACATATGTCTCATATGTTAATACATATGAAAGCAGTTAAGATCTTAAGTATATGTTATGTGTGCTAGGATAAGGTAGACTTCCATGTTGCTTATGAATGCTCTATGAATGCATTATGAAGGTGCACCGAATGTTCTATGAATGCATTATAAAGGCATTATGAAAGTGCAGTTAAAGTAAAGCTTTACCAAATACAGATTAAAAATTATGCATGCATCTATGCACAGGTATATAACCATATATCGCACACATATGAATAGGCATTAAATTCTACATATATACTACATTGGTCCAAATCATAATACTATTATTTGATCTTGTAGACTTTTTAGTATTTTTGGTATTAGTATTTTTTTTATTATTAAGTGTTTTTTTCCTCTATTCTGAAGTAATGTTTATGTAAAATCTTTCGTGATTGACAGTGTCAGTCCCAGCAAGGATCCCAGTGTACAGACCCAGTCCTTGTCAATCCGACGCCCGTTCTGTATACGACACGTGGTGCTAAACCCCAGCGTGTTGTTAAAATACAGCAGCTGACTGTCCAGTGTGTTCCTGCTTACAGTGTCTCCTGAGCTGCGGTACCAGAGAGGCCTGAGGTTTACCTACAGGTACAACGCTGTGACCACCAGCTCGCTGCTGAGCTCAGGCTCGGAAAGCGGAGGTCTGGCCCTCGACTGCCTGATCGACGTCGACGTGCTTCCCCTGTGCCGCTTCATCATGAAGGTCAGACCCGTCCGGACCTCACGTCCTTCCTCCTCTGCATCCAGACGCGGGAATTCCATGATGATAATGACGTGAAAATGCTGTATGGTTCCTTAGCAACCACAAGTGCATTGGGATGCTTCCCCTCGCGTAGCTCGTCGTGCTTTCCGTCTGAGACTGACACATACATGTATACAAACTGAGAGCAAAGCTTAGGGTCACAGTGAGTTTAAGGGCTTTGATCAAGGCCCAAATGAAGGCACCTGCTGAGGATAGGGTTCGAACCAACAACCATCTGATCACAGACACAGCCTGTGATCCCCTCCTCACAAAAAAAAGCAGTTTTCGTCCACAGCATTTTGTGGCTGTTACATAAAGCACTCAGGTTCCTGCCTCATGAGGGTTTACTGTGCTGCCAGAAGGGTGTGTGATCGCAGTGCCGAGAGCTTGGAACTTATTTTGGCTTTTGCTTTATCTGTAGCTGAGGAACTCGCAGATGAAGAAGGTTTCTCAGCAGAGGGACCACTCAGCAGTGCGCATGAAAAGCTTGAGGTAAACTGAATGCGGAATCGTTTATCCAGTGGTGCAGTGAGGGGAACCCGATCAGGTGTTTTGTCGGAATGCCTCAGATTCGGCGATCAAGCGCACTTGCAGATGGGGGGGGGTTAACGCTGTCACAGAGGTAAATGGCCTGAAGTCATGTCAAATTGGTCCTTTTTATAAGTCAGCTGTAGCTTCGAAAAACCTAAACGGAATCAAAAAGGCATATAGAGGGATGAAAGAACATGTGATCTATCCTGAACCTCGTACCACGCTGTGATGAGAGTAAAACAGAGAGAGAGGCCTCCTGAAAAATAATATACAAGTGACATGGCTGACATTTAGGGCGCCCTGGACGGGGCAGCGGGCCGCCTGGGTCTGCCCAGGGGCCCGAGGCCCATCTGCTGTTTGTGTTCCCAGGGAGGCGCTGGAGAGGAGCCCCCTGTTGTTCTCCCTCCAGGACGGGAAGATCGCTCACGTCTGCCCCCGGGATGGGGAGGCCACCTGGGCTCTGAACGTCAAGAGGGCCATACTGAGCATGCTCCAGACCTCCCACACTGGAGAACCCCAGGAAACAGTCGAGGAGGTCAGGCCACTTAGTTTGCCACAACTATGTTCATTTGGTATCACTTTACAATAAGGCTCTCTTTGCCACTTGTAAATAACGGTAACTCGTTAATAAAAAGAAAACCCTGTTATAATTTGTTTATAATTGTCTATTAATGATTTACAAAGTGTTACAACCTAGTTAATAACCTGTTTATAAACCTTTCATAACCCCTTTATACAGTAAGGGTAGCCTTATTGTAAAGTGGCGCCGTTCATTTTTAAGTGTTCCTTCATGGTCCATTTTATTATCTTGTTTATTTTATTCAGATTTTTACTGCAGATATATATTCTTTTTTTAAATAAATCTATGACGCGATAGTTGTTTCTTTGCGAGGGATTTTGTGCTACTTGTATTTGGACGGGTTTTTATATAGAAAAATAGATGTTATGCAGCTCCGCGTTATTCACCATTTTGTCGTTAGATGAAACGCATTAATTACCGCTGTTTCCTTTCACCTGCCGCCGGTGTTTCCATAAACGCACGATGTCGAGTAAATGGCCGACGTTGTGACGGCCTGCTTTGCCCGCTGCTCAGACGGACCTTTCCGGCACCTGCGACACCCGCTACGAGAGGAGGGGGCCCACGCTGGTGAAGACGCGAGACCTTCAGCGCTGCCTCCGCCACAGACTGGCGGGCTTCTGGCCCCCCTCTGTCCCCCTCTCTCTGGACAGCGTCAGTACTGCCTCTAAGTGGCCCCTTTGAGCTTTGGGGGGAGGGGGGGGGGTATTGTGTCAACTTAAGTAGAATAAAAATTTGTGTAGTGAGATACTATGTTTTCATTATGTTGTATAGTAGTATAGTATCGGATGTGCTGAATCTTATTGTAATGAGCTGTTAGACTGAACAATAGAAGCGGAAAGTTCCTGCTTATTATGGGCTGTCTCCTTTATTGTGTGGTATGTATTGTGTTTTTATTGTAGGCTACCTGCTTATAACGCGTAGCTTAACAAAGTGCCGCTTGGTTAGGTAATCACGGTACACTGAAGGCTTTTAACACACTATGAAAAAGCAGGAAGTTCCTGCAGGGTCGCTTAGCACACGGCTGCTGACGCTGGGCTAGATGTCTCCTGAACGATGCCGCGCACGTCCCACGGCAGGAGCAGGGCCTGGACGCCAAGCTGGAGTGTGTGCAGCGCCATGGCAACGCGGCGATGGAGGACGTTAACTGCACGGAGACCGTGCGTCTGACCCCGCTGGCTGGGCGCCCGCCGGCCGCGCTCGTGCAGTCTACGTCCACCCTCAGCCTGCTGAGGGCCCAGGAGGTGGTGCTGATGAGTCCAGGTGAAGACGCCTCCCATTGGGAGTGCTTGCAACCCATTTCCATGGTGGTTGAAGCAAATGGTGATTGGTGTTTAACCCCATACCCACTTACGTCCCACTTACATGGGAATTGAGGTTTCCATAGGGACTGAGGTCTTTAATCGCATACCCGTTTGTGTCACGTTTCCATGGGGATTAAGGTTTCCATGGGGATTGAGGACTGTGACCATAGACCCCTCACCATCTACTCCTACCCTCACCCACCTAGACACACAGGTATATACCAGCGACCTAAGGTTCGAAGAGGAGACAAGTGGACCGGGGCAAGAAAAGCCTCCAGAACTGCAAGACGTCACAGATACAGTGAGGAGACTCTGCACTACCAAACTGGACCAGCAGCAGGTGAATAGTAACCTAGACTCACAGAAACAAAATGTATAATAGCTACAGTGGTACCTCGGTTCTGAAACTCACCAGAACTCAAATTTCATGAAAGTCAAACAAACCAGTTTGACCTACGCGTCAGGAAATGAGTCATACTGCAATGCTATTCTTGAATGCCTTCTTCACAGACTGGACGATTAACCAAATAAAGCAGCGCAACATTACAGTAACGAACAATAAATAAACCACTAACTTACGTTATGTCATTTATTTAAACTTTATTTTAACAAGTAAATTAACTGAAAACCAGTTCTCAGTGCTTTACGCAATATTCGGGAGAGATAGCAGATTACGCATCATAACTGCCTGGGATACAAACATCATGCGTGTAACTAAACTCTTCAGCCAATAAGGGCAAAGGTGTGTCGTCACAAAGG
>JABFDZ020000047.1:9320087-9331585 GCA_019775955.2 Pollimyrus isidori
AGTATTGCTATCGCTACTGTGGAGTACGGCAAACTACAGACGGCAAACTACAGACGGCAAACTACAGACGGCAAACTGTGTCGAGTGGTACCCCCACCTTATTCGTCGTGTAGCTGTCCCAGATAATAAGTTTTCCATCCTGAGAGGCACTGACGAGAAGCCTAAGGGTTCGACAGACACACAAACACATTTCTCATGGTGCATTTCAGTTCACACGACAAACACTGACTATGCCACGTACAAGGCACCGGTGCCATGTAATTAACTCTTTTGTAACGTGTGTCAGGGTTTCAGTTGAGTTTCACAGACAACACAAGGTTCCTCATTGGCCAAAAAGGCCTGCCAGCACCGCCCACCGTGGTGGGAGATTCTGAATATCAAAGCCTGGAGTGCAGGCCATTCTGAGAACCCATCTAGTTACAGTATCTGAGAGGCCCTCATATACTCTTCAAGTGTGTTTTTGGAATGGTCTACTTTCAGCTATTTGTGGAATGGAAAATAGTAGTCTGCGTGTAATGCAATATCATTTGTTATCCTATTTGCAGCATCTTTAAAAACACCCAATGAGTTTGAAGTTGCAAGTCCTAGATCAGACTATAAGTCACCTGACATACTGACCTGGAGTCAGAGCCCCAGTGCATGGCGTAGATTTTGGCCAGGTGACCTCGAAGGGTACGCCTTGTCCGCATCTGAATCCTCCCGACTGAATCCAGACCGGCGGTAATCTGCAGGCAGGAGAAACAAAGCTTTCGTAAAACCACACTCCTGATGCGAGAGGGGCATCCTTCCCAATCAATAATCAATTCAAAATTTAGCCATTCCTTCGAAATGCCTCTTTGGCCAGTACATGCATTTAAATATTTCAGCATACTCTAAGTGTAGCCGTGTCACAGGAGCCAGCCGGCACGCAGTGAGCCTGCGCCCCACAGCTGAGCCAATGCTCAAAGATCGGCGGCTGCAGATCCAATCAAACCCCTAAGAATGTGAGTTCCAAGGCCCCCACATACCTGAGAGAGGGTGGAATCACTGCAAGCTTTCCGTGCATCCTGGAAAAGGAGGAAAATGGGTTAAGCATGCAAGTGCCCCCAAAAATGACAAATGTTAAAAACCTTTACTCCAACAGAACAAGTGTTGAGCTCTCTTGAGAGTAATTCAGTTGCGTTTCAATTTTGCATATGGGTGATATGCCGCAATGCGTCGTGAGAGTTTTACTTACACAAAAATGTTCTGAGGGCAGAACAAAAAATGAGTAGTTCTCTCTCTGAACTGTACAGATTGTAGAGGAGGTGAGATCAAGACACCTAATTGATTGGTCCCACCTCCTCTAGTTACTTGGACCCGTCTCCTCTACAATCTGACCGGTTATCGCTTAGAACCAAACATTTTTCCCTCAGAACTTTTTTGCGCAGGTAAAACTCCCATGAGCGTATGACTAGCAGCAGTACAAAGGAAAACATCCTAGAGGAAGGTGTGTGAAGAGCAAGTAGTAGCATATCAACAGATTTTTGTATTCTTGAAACCCAGAAAGACATTAGGTAATAGCACTGGAAAACTGGCCCTGTCAATGAACTACAAGAAAAAAATCCCGGATTACATAACCCCCAGCATTCATCTGCCACAAAGAAAGTCCTCATTATAAGAGAGTAGAGTTATAAGAGTTATTGCTTCTGATATTCTGCAGCAGACCTGCCACGTGCATCAGGGAGCCTGCATGACAAGCAGCCGGCGGAGACGTGCAGACATGTCACATTTGCCTTTACGAGGCATGCAGCGCAGCGATCCGTCAGGCATGATGAACTGCAGCTATGTTCATTTAATTAGAAGATGTAATTTGCCCTAGATAATCACATTTTGAAACAGAGCTCATTACCTACAAAACCAAAAACAGTTCGCTTAGACGTCGGTCAATAGAGTGATCGAAGGTCATTTGTGGCCTGGAATGGATGCTACTGTGAGTGTTAGGTGATCCACTCTATGACAATGTCACAGACAGATCATGGGTGGAGATGGTGTCTATGCTGCAACTGAACTAAATATCTGCAACGCTCTTTGAGAGGGGTGGGTGTTTACTCCACGGAACAGCCCCCCCCCCCCATCTTACTTTGATTTGGTTCCGCAGTTGCTCCGCCTCCTGTCGCAACTGTTCCAGTTCGCTCATTGTCCCTTTCTGTTTTGATCAGTCCGCGAACCAGCTGACACCTGTGACGCCGAGAGGCCAATACTTCAGAGGAGAGGAAGGGGACAAGCGACAACATCCCAAAGGAACAGAAACAATCCTGTTTGTCTGACATTTTAACAAAGGGTAACAAAAAGCTTAGCTATTTATGAAGATACACAACTCTTCATCTCTGTTCATAACAAAAGGGAAACAAGGTTAAACATATCGACAAGACAGTGCATCACAAAGCCAGCTAATAGTTAATGTTCCATTCAGTCGCCATACTCAGAATCCTACTGTTTGATGCTCTCTTAGTTTATTGTCTTGAATGGTCACATTTTCATTGTATGTACGTTCACTTTTGGAGCAAAACAAACATATGAGGAATCAAGGCTGTGTTTTGGTCCTTTGTGTTTCAGATTAAGTGGGAAACGAAGCAGTTCCTTTAGCTTTAACAGTGGAGGAATGTACAGCATGTGACCTAAATTCACATGCTGTACAGACAAGTGCTTGCCAACATTAAAAGACATCGAGCACCACTGGAAATAACTCAAGAGTTTGATTGGGCATCTATCGACATTATTCTCGCTGCCTCTTCTGACGAGAGGGACCGACTGACCTTCCCGCAGCATGCCAAAGCTGGGAGGGCACTGGGGTCATCAGCCTGGGCCCGAGGGCATGTGACGGGGGGGGGGGGGGGTAGTTCAGGAATGTGTGGTAGTCCACTCTCTGGCTTCCCAGTGACACACACCTCCCTATGGAGCCTGTCTGACGTCAGCTGTGGGTTCCAAGACTGAAGCGGGGTTCTCTCCTGCTTAACTGACTCTGAGCGGCGGCCAGCAGGACCTAGCCCACAAGCTGACTAAAATCACCACTGCCGGCCTAAAGTTCATGGCCAACAACATTAGTTAGTCAGCAACTGCCCTATTTATTTAATTACAATACACGTTTTACATCTCAGGATCTTCTAACAGAAGAATTTCAAATAACTGGGGAAGTGAAAAACTTTCATCCATCGTAAATATACGCTTAGAACAATCATAGAATCACCATTTCAGCAGTTCTCAAGATACCTGAGGCCTGTTCCTCAAAAACAAACAAATAACTGCATTTTCTCCATGCTCCCAACAAGTGCCTTGAAAAGTGTATTCCACAAACCAGCCCCCAGCAGATGCCATTATGGCATGTAATTTTTTCCCAGCCTGCTTTTTCCATGTCCTGTGCATGCCATCTCCACCCATCAAATTACAGTTTTAAATGAACGGGTCAAGTTCATATGAAAACCATTCAGGAAAAAAAAAAAAAAAAGTGATGCTCTAGTCAGTATTACTCTCTTACACACTGGGAAGACTTTTGGTGAAGGCACTGAAAAAGTTCCTATGCCAGCGAAAAACCCTTATACCAAAAGAAATGCGTTTTAACTTTACACCGCCAAAATAACTACTTTTTAAGATGTATTGTACACAAATGGCACACTGACACGCAAGTTCACAGGGTGAAAACGTGCTTTCCTGTGAAGATGCCATGGAGATAAGACGGGCAGCTGCGACATGAGGAAGGCTGCCCTGTCCCAACATGCAGCTTTTACAGTATAAGGCGATGCTGCTTAGCACAAATCACCAGGAGCCACACACTGCCAGATTCTATTGTGACAAAAATGCGGGCAGGTCATACGACCATAGCCTTGAGAAACGCGCAGCCCAAATTCCCACAGTAAAACATCAAGCATGATATATTTGTGAAAAAACAGCTCTAAATAAAAAGCATGAGCTAAGGCAATAAAATAATCCACCACCCCCCAAAAACATCTGGAACGGTGATACAGATGGACAGTTTATGGCAACTGCTTTGGCTGGTCAATAATTTGTAAATGACCTATAAAATCAAATTTCCAAGACAACAAATTTACCAATTACTAGCTAAGTCACAACCAAAATAGTAAACTATCATGCAGCCATTTATGGGGTATATAATAAGACACAAAATCCAAACATAATCGTGTTAACCAGAACTGAACATCATCAGGTGCTTACAGTACACATGGATCCAGCAGTAGGATGCTACTCGTCATATCTTTTTACAGTCTAAAAGCAAGCCATCCTAACAGGTCCATTAAATCATAGAGGTTGCTCCCCACTACCCAGTAACACTGTACTGCTCCCTGATCTCCTGGGGTGGGGGGGGGGGGGTTGGGTGTGACCTTCCACAAATGGGTCGTGCTGTTTTTGTTCCTTTCTGTTGAAGCTTCAGAGATGTGATGCCCTTTGCTTTAAGCACCACTGCGAAAACAGGAAGCAAGTCAAACACCCCCCCACCCCCAACCCCCACATCGGAGAGAAACACAGACAAAAAAAACGAATCGTTCACTGCAATCTGCCTGCACCCCAAACCCTGTGCCACACCTCTAGGGACTGAACTGAATCAGGATATGGGTTTGGGGGAAGGGGTGCGTCTTTGAAAAGCTGCTGGGCACTCAAAACCCATTCAAATTTCCATGTGAAAATATGAAACGCTGAATATGGTATATGATTGAAATTAGTCAATAAAACAAACGGCAGACAAGAACACCTAGAACTCACAACAGAGGGCAGCACAAACCACAGAGTGACAAGACTGAAATATCCAACACACTCATTTACACCAAGAACAGACCTGATCCTGGAACAGTCTGATTTCACCTTATCTTCAGGTGAAGAGTCACGTGAGATTACAGTGGTCAACTATTTAACTTAATCACCATTTATTATTTTTATTCTTATTTCATTAATACTAGGGAAATGTTACACAACTTGGTGTCCAGTAGGGAACAGACTATATTGGAATTAGAATAAGGGAAGACTGCAGAGCTTAACAGTGCTTAACAAAAATAATTTAAAAACCCCAATATATATATAAGGTTTTCTATTAAGTCTGCACTTCTGTTCACCTACAAATATCCCATTTACACTGAGTAGGTGATATATGATGCTGAAACGTGAATGGATTTAAATTCAGTTTGTGATATTGTAAAAATGGGTTGCTCATTAGCATTAAGACAATTTTCATATTCTGTTTATTTATAGGTTTGAAACAATCATTCCAAAAATCCCAGTCCATGGGACAAAAATAATGCAAGGCAACTATAATCCATTAAATTCTTAGATCACTCACACACCACTATGGCATGGTAAGACCCTCCCATTTACATTTCATGATAGATCAGTTAGCAACCAGAAACAAGTTTTTTAAAAAAAAAACCTTAAATATCCTGTACAGCTGGGACATTCCAATAATGATAGACACATCATCTCATCTCCTTGTGAAACTATGTGGCACCTATACAATTTTCCTCATATTTATCAAGAAACCTTCCTTGAAGGCACATGTCCAGAAATTACTCACTGCTGGAGCCCACGCAATTTAATGGTTGTTCCATAGTACTTTCTGTTCAACACCTCACTACCCCAGACCCTATACTTATGCAATAATTAGTGTGAATGTTCCATCTCGTACCCAAGTTCAGGTTGTCCTGGGAGATCATCCTCAGTGTCCCAGGCCAATTTGCAGTTGCCAATTCCACATTTAATAGAAACATTATATTATTTTATATCATGTCGAATTAACGGCTAATGGCATATTTGGGGTATCTCTACCATCTAATCGACCTGTACAAAGCAGTACATTACAATGAACTGTTTAGCGTAACCCGTTAATAATATTGTTTTTGGGGTTTCCAAAAACATTTTGGAATCAATTAAAAGATCGTTAATGACAGCAAACCGCTATTAAAAGCTTTGCTTTTATCAAAATCCAAGGTGGACTTGAGACGGGGATAAAAAATAAATTTCAACACATGCGTGCCATAAATAACATATGTAATATATCTAAACAAGGCGAATAACAAGATAACGCATGTCAAGGGAGCCCACTTAACGTCACCAGAGTAATGTAGTAAACTGAGTAAATTGCAAAATGATACGAAGTTGTCAGCAACCTTTTAAGTCGTGTTATGGTAAGCAGTGTTAACCAACTAGTCGTGCGCCTGACTAGTCTAGTTCATTAACTGCTCCGACTTATGCACTTGAGTACCTACTAATAGGCTACGTGCTAATACCCACAGCCACAGACTGGACCACTTACTTTACCGTCTGACAAGACAAGACAGCTCTATTTTAACTCTTTTAAGACTAACTAGCGCACAAAACGATCACAATATTAAGACATCGAGCACTACCAAAAATAAGAAGCTGTGTTAACTCCACCAGCCGCCAATCAGTTTTCAGCGAACGATTAAGCTAGTTTACTTAGCTAATGTTGCCTGCAATACAACGTTACGGCCAGATGTTTCCGAAAACTTCTCCCACAATCACGTTCTCTTTTCCCATAGTAATGCAGCAGAAATGATCGTGAACATAGTCGATACAATGCAGACAATAAGCAAGTAAAAATAAGCAAAGCCCGAATAACATGAAGATACGACGAAGAAACACGTTAGCTAGCTACCTAGCAAGATACGTACCTGCACTACGCTTTGGACAGTCCCCTTTCTGTGCTTTTTCGACTTGTAGATTATATATCCACTTTCAAATTCTACACATGGTCCACTAAAAAGAAAATTGAAAAAAATATACTGCAGGAGATATTATGAGGGAAACTTGTAGGTTAACAGGTGCTGCCAGCAAAGTAAGAGGACTTAGTCTTCGCCCGAAATCACCACACCCATACAAAAACTGGGAACATGGCAACAGTTTGTACGAGGGGTGTCATCCCCAGAATGACGTTTTACGAGAATAACAGTTTGCTCTTTAAACTAAGAGTTGGTTTATGAGCACAAAATCTGGAATAGCAACATGTGTTCGTATTATTTTTTTCATTGTCTTTGTAACAGAAGGTACAATAATTCCTCTTAAATAAATTTATTCAACCTACTTGCATACATGGTATAGTCTGTCAGCCGCCTCATCGAAACGAAAGCAAACAGGAAAACAGGAAACGTACGTGATAGCAGTTTAATACAAATTACGGCGTTTGCACATTCAGACGTATTGCAGTTTTTAATAAAAAAGTATATTATTTGGTTAGCATTTAAAATGTTTGTTTTTAAGAAATATCGAAAATAATAGTGTTATTTCGCAATCACACACACCTACGGAGTAATGGAACATCCTAACAGTGTTGCCCTAGCATCAACAATGAAAATGATTTAAAGGGGACGACCGTCGACTTATATCTTTATGTTATTCGTCAGTGAATTGTCGATGTAAATGTCATATTTTATTGAATGTAAATCGCCCTGTTCCTGTTGGGTCGGGAAGGGGGCGTTGTTGGAGCCTATCCCAGGCAGCATAGGACACAAGGCTGGAGTACACCCTGGGCGGGATGCCAGTCCATCACAGGGCACAATGGCGCGCACACACACACACGCACGCACTCTGAAATGTCGGGAGGATCCCTGTGCAGCTTGGGAAGCACATGCAAATTCTACACACTCGAGGGAGGTGGGATTTGAACCCCCAGCGGTGGAAGTGTGAGATCAAAGTGATAATCACTGAACCGCAGCAAATGAGAATGTAATGAAAGCTGATTTTATACATATGCCTGATTATTCGATAATATTCATATTTACACTAAGCTATTTTATTCCCATAATAAAACATATTGCTCTACAGTGCACTATACTCTACCATGTACCATTTACTGTAAAAACGGCTTATAGTACAATTTAACTTCATTCTATTGAATGAAATAAATCTTCCAAATCTTAAAATAGCAATTAATGCGCAACTTATATAATTATTATATCGTGCCTGTTAAATTAAAACTGCATTTTGGAGCAAGCCAATAAACATTTGAATTCTTATATAATTCACTCCTTTGTTTAACTTTGTACAGTAAGTTAATGAAGGCTATGCTCTTGCAACTGCAGCCTCTAAGAGGACAGGAGGCAATATTAATTAACACTATGGGTTGCACGTCCTAGAGGAAGATTGTGGTTAATGAATTAAAAAATAACATGAATCTGCCAGAACAGACAGCCATCTTAATGAACCCTCACTGAGCTCTCAGAATAATTCCGGAATCTGCATTCATTGTCAACCTCTAGATATCATTCTACGATTGGAGATGAAGTCCCGCACCATTCCTTCACTCATGGCGCTGGTTCCACTGCTCATGTGATATGTTGTCTTCTGGCTTGATCTTGATTATTTTTTTCTCTTTATTTTTTAGGGAAGCAATCATTAACCAAATAGCTTCCTGTACTGTGATTTGTATGATTTCAAATGGAGTTGCATGACTGAATATTTCCCATTTCGATGTAAATATTTTATCACCGGACATAAGTACTTATTTTGAAGTCCACTATGAGGTAATTGCCTTGGATCATTTCTGAAACCAGTTTACCAAATCAGTACTTACAATCAATGAAGTTCCTTAAAAACATCACTTACTGGAAAGAAACAGACAGACTCTTATCTGCTTTAGAAGGATCAGTAAGCAAATGGGGCCTTAAAATAGGGCTTTTTCACTCTGTTAGGAACTCTTGAATTGTTAATGTGAACAGTGGGAAAGGCTTTCCCTTATCTCTGCAAGACCCACAATCAATGGGAAGAAGATGAAAGTCACACATCCGCAGGTTTCCTTTTCAAATGGCACAGGGGTGAAACTCATTTTATTTTAATTCACAGACAGTAAGGCCAAAAAAAAATCCTGTCCCATTTTCTCACTGAAAACCGCATGGGTTCGGATAGAATTTGTTTGGAAATTAAACCACTTTTTTTCCAAGGTTGTTCCTTAAAAATACCTTAGAGGCAAACAATGTATAATTAACAAGATGACATACAAACCTACATACAGTATAAACCCAAGAGACTGAGAGAGGATGAGCATGTCTGGTGCTCAGCAGCTTAATAAAGTGGTTCAATGGACCTCATTGTCAACCCGAAATCATATTTAAGAAAATGACAGCTGTGATGTTGTGGTCTGGCCTATTCATTCATTGTAACATGATGACCTTTTTATAATCATTAATATGTTGCAGGCAATGATTAAATGCTGGCACGTAAATGTTGTTCAAAACATTCAACCTCATGTCATCATCATGAAGTGTCAAATAAGTAAAACAAATCTTTTAAAACTGTATTATGTTTTCATATTTACAAATTTCCATTACACCTACAGATTATAGAACATTTCTTCTGGTAACACACTAATACTTCTTTGGTCATTTTTGTTCTACAGTAATTAATGACATACAAAACATTCTCCCATTGTGCTTATCATGGTCTTAACAAAATATCACCCAAAATCTTTTACATAGCAACATGCAGCTAATTGTCACCATGGTAACAACACATCACTCAAACTGTTATGTTGGAAAGAATCTACCATGTAAATAAATGTAGGCTGCATGCATTGACAATTTACATTAACAAAAACATAGACATTGAATACAACACAATACAAACAATAACCCATTTTTAGTCCACGTGGTTAACAATTTTAAATATTCATTTAACAAAAGATAATTTGTTAAACATTGTATTTTAAACATATAACAAAATCAATCTATCTTGGCAGATATAGATTTGCATATAGGTTATGCTATTTCTTTTTGACTGTATCCACTGTTAAGATGTAAAATAATTTTTAAAAAATGTGTGAAATTTGATATTGATGACAGTCTGACAAACTAAATATGTTTTCAAGGGCACGGGAAAGTCAAGGTGCACTAGAACCTATAGCGTAACTAGATGACTTCCTTCTATAAAAAAAGACTAAATTAACCGAGCAACGACAACTCTGGCCAGGAACAGTTAATGGAATCATGCTTGCCAGTAGATTTATTACACAAATGTTACATTTTATACATATGCCTGATTATTCAAATTATTGAATAATATCCATATTTACAGTATCTAAGCTATTTTATTCTCACAGGGAAAATATTGATCTACAGTGCACTGTACCCTACCATGTACCATGTACTGTAAAAAACACCTTATAGTACCATTTAACTTCATTTTATTGAATACCTACACATAAAACCTTGAAATGACAATAACTGAGCAACTTTGATTATTTTGTGCCTGTGAGATTTAAACTGTGGCCAGGAACAGTTAGTTGAATCAAGCTTGCCGGTAGATTTCTTAAACAATCAAAACAACTCGATTTCTTAATTTCTTAAAACAGACACAGTGGACACTATAAATATCGGCTCAGTTGCTATATGCATACATCTAATTAATTGTCTTGCCATTGCTTGCTGTCCAATAACCTTTGGGACGCACACAGCTGTTAAATTTGCTCAGGTCCACAAAGCACACTTTCCATTGTTTAAATGTCACGTTGTAAAATGGGACCCTCTAAGGGTGGAGATTTCACTATATGAATAATTCCATAATTATGTGTCATGATAGTATCTGCATCAAAATTATATCCTTGGGTTCCCTGTAGCTTGGGTGTTGTTACAGGACTGAGCTGCTCCAGTTGATTGTAGATAGGATGGTTCCAGAGGAACATGGAACACTTAACATGCCAGGGTACCATCACACCAGAACCAATCACATTCAGGTCAGGAACCATGTTCCAAGCAGATTACTGTCATAAGTCTTTTTATTTTCAATTGGCCATCTTTACTATATTAATATAGCAATCAGCAATCAGAGCAATCAGCTCTTTAACACAAATGTAAAAATAATATTAAAGATTGTTCATAAGTCAAACCCAATTGTACTAAAAAAAAAATCACAAACAAAGGGTACAGATTAACCTCCACCTTAAGAAATATAATTGAATTTTCCAGTCCCAGACCCTGGACAATAAATATCTATATTCATGTATAATTAATGATTAATTACTTGCAATTATTTGATTTCTTATACATAATATAATTTTGTTCAAATCAATAACTGTGATGATAATAATTACAACTGAAGTCAGACTGAAAGCCAAAATGGCAAAAAAAAAAAAAACCTTTTATGAAACATATGTCTCCCTTTGGGTGGTTTTCTGTTGCCTAGGAAACTCCAACAAAGACGTCAAGAATGTAGGAAGGACAAGCTACAGAAAAGCGAGCTACACGTCATGAAGGATGCTGTTGCTCACAGAGCTTTCATTTTAGGGGATTAAAGACAATAGTTTGCTGAGCTCTCCAGCTGTCTCTCTACAATCGTTTGCTGAGCTCTCCAGCTGTCTCTCTACAATAGTTTGCTGAGCTCTCCAGCTGTCTCTCTACATTCGTTTGCTGAGCTCTCCAGCTGTCTCTCTACAATAGTTTGCTGAGATCTCCAGCTGTCTCTCTACAATAGTTTGCTGAGCTCTCCAGCTGTCTCTCTACATTCGTTTGCTGAGCTCTCCAGCT
>JABFDZ020000047.1:9338531-9352590 GCA_019775955.2 Pollimyrus isidori
GGAGAAAAAAAAACCTCTGGGGGTCCCAGGTCAACTGGTTGCCCAACCCCCTTGGGCATGCTAACAATACAGGAAATATTTGATTTTGATAGACAAAAAGGGGGGGATGGCCTTGTGGGAAAGCTTGGGTCTGGTTAAGTAGCCAAACGAAGCTTCATGAACCACTTGTTGTATTTTCCCTCCTCACTCTATGGCAGGGGTGGGCACTCTTATCCGCAAAGGGCCGGCGTGTATGCGGGTTTTTGCTGCAACTCCCTAATTATATTACTAATTAGAGGACTGATTGGCTGAGGAGTACTCATACCTGGGTTTGAACAGCTGACCTACAGGTTATCCCAAAAACCTGCTTGCTCACCCCAGCTCTATTGTCTGTTCAAAACACTAGCTCAAAGCATGCCTCAAAGCAAGCCAAGAGCACCATCTAGTGGCGTGAAAAAATACAGCAAATGGTTCATGAAGCCACATTTAGCCACCACCACTGTTAGGGGCCAAATGACCTGAAGGAGGGAATAGATGCAGAGGGTAGTGACAATGACAGGAAATCAAGGATACAAAGAACCCACTCTGGTAGAAGAGCAAAATAAAAGCCTTCTTTTAAGCATAGGAAGCTTAAAAAATGGTGCTTTGGGAAAAAATGTCCCATAACAAGGGACAGTTGGATCTCATCAGGTCAGACGATAAAGATATTTTGGCACCATTTAAAGGTTTGATTGTTCTGTCCATGTGGGATTCTTGCATTAGCTCTGAGAATAATCAGCTAGCCTTGGCATTCCTCACAGGAGGCAGTACGGGAAGGGGCCCTGCCTCTTTGGAAGAAGAAAGAGAGGCTACCTCAAGTCACCCGTTCCTGGCACAACTACATGTGTAATGTAAGTGTGAACCTCATGCACATTTCGCTCCGGTCAACATTAATGTCAAATTGACACTGTACATACTTGTGATATGTTACAACCTTGGATGGTTTGCTGGCCTAATTCTTGGGTGTTCTCATTGACACGCATGCGTTTGGGTTGGGCTGATCATCCAGACTGTGATCCAGGATTTCCAGGCCTCAGTCTTGCAGGTTTCTGATTCACCTTATGATGAACAGTGAGTCCACTTTCATTACATATACTGTTCATCCATCTGTCTGTCCATCCACCTGAGTCCAGTTGCGTACCTAGTACAGGGTTGCCCTTTGCATTGTCCTTCCTCTAATTATAGTTCTAAAATCATTTAATAATCTCAAATGATGAGAATTTACATTATATTACCAGAGGTGGAAAGTTCAGGTCCAGAAAGTACAGATCCAGTCCAATGTTTTGTCCCAACCAATCAGTTGAGTATAAAGAGTCACAGTGACAGAGTACTCAACTGATTAGTTGAAACTAAACCTTGATCTGGATTTGTATTTTCTGGACATGAACTTTCCACCATTTGTTCTAACAAAATGTTATTCGATGTACTGAAATGCTACCTGGCTTGAGCTGTGTTTTAATTGAACTGGTGGTAAATAAGTCCTGGGTGTTTAGGAACAAATGCAGAAATGGATGTGACTTTCTTTACAGAGTGGCAGCCCAGATGCCCACTGTTCACTATGAACTCCCCAATGGCTATAACTGTGACTTTGGTGCCGAGAGGCTGAAAATCCCGGAAGGGCTCTTTGACCCTTCAAATGCCAAGGTAAGCCCCTCCCCCCCCCCGTAAATCCCTGGCTGATCAAGGCCTCGCCGTGTTGCTCCTTTTAAGTCACCCAGCCTGTTTTCCTTCTTGCAGGGACTGTCGGGGAACACCATGCTCGGCGTGGGCCATGTTGTGACCACCAGTGTTGGGATGTGCGACATTGACATCAGACCGGTGAGTGGCCAAGGGGGTGACCAAGCATTACAAGGATCTGTTTAATATTCACTACATCCCACTGGTTGTGGTCTCTGGAAACTTATATGAACCTTCACTCCTCCACCATCTTCTAGGGCCTCTATGGCAGTGTGATAGTCACTGGCGGCAATACGCTCATCCAGGGCTTCACGGACAGGCTCAACAGAGAGCTTTCCCAGAAGACACCACCAGTGAGTGCAAGACCCGGCTCCTATCCATCTGATTCCCAATTGGAGAACTGAATGCGTGTCATCATAATTTGTTACTTCTGAAAGACCCAACAAGTGGTTATTATTATTATTGTCATTACACTGCAGTTTGTCCTTTCCCCTGAAGCCTAAGAATATCACTGTGTGCTTCTCGGAGCCCATGTGACAATAAAACTTAACACAGAGCCTGTCATTTTGCCCCTGCAATCAGAGCATGCGCCTGAAGCTGATTGCGAACAACACCACGGTAGAGCGCCGGTTCAGCGCCTGGATAGGTGGCTCCATCCTGGCATCCCTGGTAAGCACCACGGCCCTGTCCTGTGAAGCTGCACCTCCCGCTATGCATGCTGCCATGGATGACATTTTCACTTTCCCATTCATGTTGCTTTCTGCAAGGATACTGGCTGGACATTCTCTCTCACAGTAGAACAGGTCATTCATCCAGATAAATGCATTTGTAAAATAATAATGAATACATTTGTAATTAATTATTACATGTGGATTAGCTTTACAATTTAAATTAATTTTATTGAACTTCATAAGCGGGGATGGATGGATGGATGTTCGTTCAAATTGCATTTTCATCTGACCAGCAGGGGGTGCTTCCCTGGTAAAATCGCCTCTGCATAGAGTGACCACTTAATCCATGTCACGGGGCACAGCCTTAGCTAGGACAGGATTTGTAACCTACCAGTTTAATTAGAAGAGCCTGGCTTTCGCTTAAGCACTGAGATCTTCCTGTATGCTGATTGGTCAGTCTCCTATAATCATGCATGTCACTAATGTTCATATGAAATGGCTGAATGAGTCTTTCAATTAAGCAAACAAACCAGTCAATGCACAAGAAGAACTGAACTATTTAGCCAAACACGGGAGCCTTTCAGTTTGTAAAACCTGAAGCAGTTCAGTGTGTCATGGATTAGGTGACACACTAACTATACCGTAGGATACTACTGTGACATGCAAATAGTTTAACCATATGCCCACATTATTGCCATATGTTGTTTCATTGCATTTTAAGCACAGAGACACAGAGTTTTGGTGAAGGTAAGTTGTTATGAATCCTATGCTTTGCTGGGGAAAGATTTCTCAGGGTAGTGATGGTGTGTCCCCTCCCGCCCCGTCTACAGGGGACCTTCCAGCAAATGTGGATTTCCAAGCAGGAATACGAAGAGGGCGGCAAACAGTGTGTGGATCGAAAGTGCCCATGATCACATACCACAATGCCTTCCAGACAACTCACCAACTAGATGATTTCAGAGGACTCAGGAAAAACAATGGATGTTTTGTAGATTTTTTTTTTAAAGTGATATACTGTACAAATTGTTTCCAGCTTTTTTTATCTTCATTTAGAAATCCTTTGTGGTGAATACACCTGCAAAATGATTCATATAGTTTCTTGCTATTTTCATACAGATAGAACTTTAACAGCCACAAGTTATATTGGATGTACAATTATTTTTGATAGAACTTTTTTTTAACTATCAGTATGACATGAAGTCCCAGAAGCAAAGTAAATTTGTGTTAACAATGTAGATGTGTATCTAGGCCCAGTCTGCCTGTCAAGCAAATGGTAACTTAATTTATAAAGATAGTATATTTTTACAGGTATGAGTTATGACACTACAACATGTATTCTGGTTTGGGAGCTGTTTAATCCCTGCAACAAATGCTTTATTGCAATTTACACACATTGAAAGAGATGGTCCACATTGTACCAAATACTGAACAGAAATGCTCAACTAAAATAACTTTTGTTTAGTATGTAAAATGAGACATTTGCTCTTTGAGAATTAAAAACAATTTATTAAAATTTATTAAAAGTGAAATTGTTTCATTCATTTGCTTATGATGTTTAAAATTATTGTTTTCTCATTATACGAGTAGTGATTACAGTGGTAATTGTTTAAACGGAATTATTTACCTCCGGGTGAAATATTTTTACTAAAGGCAGTTCTTTTTATTTATATACAAACTAAAAAACGAATCGTACATTTAAACACATAACAAACACAGTTTTGTCACGTGATTTTCTACCCTTAAGAAATATGGCGGCTTGTTTCGTCAATCGTGACGCTATTTCCGCTTCCTTGCCCTCAGTAGCAATGGTGGGCATGAGCGTCCTCCGGTCTGCAGCCGCTGTTGCGGCAAAAATAAACCCCTTCAAACCTGGAATTACAAAAAGCGGTTTGCTTACTAGGATTGTGAGGGAGCGCGATAGAGGTATAAGGCATACGTATCCTCTGCATGTATGTAGTTATTTTTTAGGATTTAACTTACTTTGGGCCTTGACCTTGGAAGCACTGAACTCAACGATCAGTTAGCTACTATATCTATATATCTATGCATTAAATTGTGTCTGTTCTGATACGGAGAATTGCAAACAACTCGAAATGTTTGATTTGCAGTGGCGGTGCGTTTTGGGAGCCATGGAAAACAGATGTTTGTTATCAAGCCATCTGATTATTACGATAGGCGATTCCTCCACCTTTTGGCAAGTATTAAAATTGCTTCCTTGGCGCTGATGTAATTGTTATCTGGGGAAGGATGTATTACCTTATGCGAGCACGTACAGACGAATTTCAAGATTATAAGTAAAATATTTCCCGTAAAGTAGATGTCTACCTTATACATGCTTGGCATCTTGATGTTTGTATGGTGTTTAAGAAGAGGCAGGTTTTGAAAGCAAGTTGCATAACTTAATCAGTGATGTTTTGAGTAATTTTTCATTTAAATGTATTTATTAGACGTTTTTGTCGAAAGTGATGTAAAAGTAACGTGCAATGTATGTATAATGGTGAAGTTATAATGTGTGTATAACATGTCTGTATATTTTCGTGTCTTATAGAAATACTACATTTTACTCACTGGAATTCCAGTTGCAGCAATCGTTGCATATGTAAATATATTCATTGGTAAGTTTTTAAATGAATAATTAATCCAATTAGACTGCACATTCTGTGTATTTAAGTTGTATTGTATGTGGCAGTAATTGTATTCGTGATTTTATCAATCGTTTTTAAGGGGAGGCGGAGCTAGCTGAGATTCCGGAAGGCTATGTTCCTGAGCACTGGGAATATTATAAGGTATGTCTGGCACTTAAGTTAAAAAATGTTATTTTAGCTTCCATGTCCCACTACCCAAAAAGTAAAAAATACTTACTTGCAAGTTTGAAGTATATACTTTTATGATAAACAAAAATTAAAAAGTCTCCATAATTCTGATTAGGCATATCTGTTGTGTTCATTTCAGCTTTGCTATAGATGTATGTATTGTATAGCCCTGAGAGGATGCTTGTATATGTGAGTTCTTAATTGGCCTTGTGTCAATTCGCCTGTCCAGCACCCAATCACACGCTGGATCGCTCGGACCTTCTACGACCCCCCCGAGAAGGACTATGAGAAAATGATGGCGCTGATCCAGATTGAGGCTGAGAAGGCTGACATGAGGTGTGTGACCGCAGTCACTAAAAATGAATAACGTGCATTGTGTTTTATTGACTTTAAAAGTGAAGATCTTCCGATTTGCTTAGGGGTCTGTTCTCTTCATGATCCATTTGTCTGTTTTTCTTTAGGTTGACACAGCTGGAAGTTCGCAAACATATGCGTCAGAGAGGGGATGGGCCCTGGTTTCATTACGAAACGGTGGACAAGACTCTCATTGACAACGGCATTAAATCTACTCCTGACAATTAGGCCCTCTCGCAGTTGAGCGGACTCTCATCTTAACCGTGAGAAATGGCTTATCGATTAAATTATGTATATGTTTGTATAATTGCTCAGTTGCAAAAATAAAACGTTTAAATGTAATATGGTTGTGGATATTTTGAAAATCATGCCCAATTTTAAGAACAATCTAGGAAGCAGGTGGGAACGCATTTCACTACACAGTAGTGAGTGTGATTGTCACGTACACAATGTTGTAACTTGAAACTAATCAGCAATGAATAATATTTTGGAGACTCACTTGCGGTTCACCAGAGTCTTATTGATTACCCAGAATTTATTGTTATTGTAACTCTCCAGTGTCTTGGCTGTGGTCCCTATGTTTAATTATTGGAACAGCGCATCAAAATTAAGGCCTGGACTTCGACACCATGATAATTTTAAATCATATGTGACATAAGCCAACACTGAGGCTTGGTGTCAGTTTTGGTGGTAACATTACTATTACGTTCCGACAAAGTAGTGCATTACTGTAATTGCACTACTTCTGGTGGGTTACAAGTTCTGTAACTAATTACCTTTCCAAATAACGCATTTAGGGCTGAAATTTCAATGGCCGTGTCACTAGTTACTTTTGCGTGGAAATATTAATGGATAAATGCAGTTTATTCCTCTTCCTATTTATGATCCAAGGTCATTTGACCTTAAGGTGGCACATGAATGGGTGATATTAGGTACAGCGATAGATAAAATTTGACAGTTTTTGCATTGTCACAGCAGCAACAATAATAACATTTAAAGTATCTATGAGGTCATTTACTCACTGCCGCAGCACGGCGAAGATTTTGCTGCTGAATATTGATTCGATATGCAACATGTTAATGAGGTCACTATACATTGCTTAACCTACCGTTAATTTTCCTGATTAGGCTACATAACACACAAAAGGTTTATACTGTATATGCACGGTATATGGACAAATCTATTAGGATTCCTGGCCATTACATCATTACTTTTGATGTCACTTTCTAAATCAGTAGGCATCAAAATGGAGTTGGTCCCCACTTTGCAGCTATAACAGTTGTCACTTCTGTGGCGGCGTTCCACGTGATTTTTGGGTGTGTCTGTGGGAATTCTTGCCGATACATCTAGAAGAGTATTTGTGAGGTCAGGCAGTGACGTTGGATCTGATGGTCTGGCTCACAATCTTTGTTCTAGTTCAGAGGTGCCAAAGTCAAGGCTTATCTATGGCCCCCGGGATGATATTTGGTTAGTTTTAGAACTGACCCACAGGCCACAGCCGCCTGCTGCTGTTTTGCACGCACCAGTACTCCATTCCCCACAATGCAACGGTAGCCCGCAAACTCACTCTTCTTTGAAGGAAATTTGTTTTTGTCTGTGAACCTGTTGAAAAATGTTTTCACCAGAAATTAGTGACAGAGCCATACAAAAATGTTGGATTGTTCATTGAATCATTAAATAAAATACAGTACACTGTGTTAGGTCTTTGTTCAATAGGTTACGTGCAATCATTTTAATATGTTTTAATAAACATTGAACCAGTCCGGCCCTTGGCTTGTAGCAAATTTGTTTTTTTGGGCCTCTAATGTATTTGACTTTGACATCCCTGGGTTAGTCAGAAGTGATGGGCGAAGAGTGAATCTGAATGTTCTTGTACAACATCCCTGTTGTAGTTCATCCCAAAGGTGTTTGGTGGGTTTGAGGTCAGGCCTTTGTGTGGCAAGTTCTTCCACACTAAACTCACCCAATCATATCTTTATGGACTTGGCACTGGGGCACTGCCATGCTGGAACAGCAATGGGTCTCCCCCAAACTGTTCCCACAAAGTTGGAAGCATATGATTGTCCAAAATGTCCTGGTACACTGAAGCATTAGGAGTTCCCTTCACTGAAAACAACCCCACACCATTATCCTTCCTCCACCAAACTTTACAGTTGTCACAATGCAGTCAGGCAGCTGACGTTCTCCTGGCATCCGCCAAACCCAAACTCTTCCATCAGACTGCCAGGGAAGCAGACTGCCAGGACACGTTTCCACTGCTCCAGAGTCCAGAAGGGGCATCATTACATTTAACGCCTGGCATTGTGCTTGGTGATGTGAGGCTTGCATGCAGCTGCCTGGCAATGGAATCACATTCCATGCATCTCCTGGCACCAGGTTTTAGTGCTTTTGTCTAATAAAGAAATATTTAATAGGATAAAATGGTCTTGTAGACCAACTTTTCTGAATACTTTTTGTAATTTGACATTGTGACACCGGTGTTTTTTGGTTGTTTTGTTATCTATTGAACAACAGCAGTGACGCCTAATTCTTTGTAGTGGTCAAATCTGAATTAATTGATTTTTAGTACAATCTTAAAAGCTTGTGAAAATTATGAATTTCTATGAACACTGGCATACTTTGTAAGATTTTGGTATGGTATGTAGTTCATATTGAACTTCCAATCTGTCGGCCATTGATGAAAAGTGTCTGTTCTTCTCAGTAAAATGGCAAATAATCTTTAATTTTTGATCAATTATATATAAACAAACGACATATTCAAATTATATTCCGTTAACGAATGTTAAATCTGTTTAACGCAATCGCTGGGGTTGAATGAGTGCTCGAAAGGGAACAGTGACCCCTACCGGCAAATAATAAATATGAAAAATTTATAACATTTTCCATTACATCGAGTTTTAGATCAAGCAATGAAAAATTAGTTCAAATGGCACTTTCGTCGTTTGAACTCATTTCTCTTGATCTAAATCTAAATTTAGAATCTGAATTATAAAATATATTTAATAATAGTTATATTTAATTTAATAAAAAAAACACGTCAAAGTCGTCAATTAAAAAAAGTACTACGGCTGAAAGGTAAAGAATGAAAGGTATTTTTTTATTTCATCTTGCTCGAATACTAAAATAGACCCCCCTTGATATAAAAATCTAGGTCTGTGTAAACATTGGCCATGTTTTGTAGTGTCGCTTTCTCGGGATGCCGGAGGAATGTAGTCTGTGCGGGTTAAAAATAGCACCTCTGCCTGACAAGCGCTCCTAGGCTCTGGAATAGCCGTGGCACTGTGGATCCGGAGGAGGTAACAGGAAGATGGCCACAGATTTAGGGGAGCTCATGGTGCCCTATATGCCTACCATCAGGGTGCCAAGAAGCGGAGATAGAGTTTTCAAGAGTGAATGTGCCTTTTCATACGATACCCCAGTAAGTCCGCAGTTTGACCAGGGTCGCGCTGGACTAACCGCATGTTTCGTTTAGGCCAACGCTGCTAGAGGTTAACCGGTTAAAAACTCTTAATAAACTAATGCCGAATGCATTCACTGAAACACTGAAAACGTTCTGTCCATAGATACATTATCTGCCATTTTTGAAAATATTGCTGATGCCACTCACTACAATCAAAATATTAGATTTACTAAAACCAATTAAATCTATTTGGTTGATGTTCCTAATAATAAGTTTATCCCGTTTCAAGAAAATGCAAAATACGAAAGAAAATACGATCTTAGTATTGTCTTTTACCTAACCTTATATGCATCCGTTTTGTAAGAACTGAAAACTTAATTGAGGTAGTTATTATATTCTGGTGTAGCAGTATATTTAAAGGACATGCATCTGTATATTGTGTGTGTGTGAATATATATATATATCTATATAAATTATATATATTTATAATATAATATAATAATTTTAAAGGTTGACAATACTTAACATGCACAATCCTAACATGCACAACAATTTAATGGTTACTTGACTGTCTGTCTGGGGGCCGTGTTGTCTGATTGAATACAGGTTATTTTTATCTGCTGTCTCTCGCAGCTAGTGTGTCATTTGAATGATTCCATAAGTGTTTTTCCGGATTGTATAAAACCGCGGCCAAATCCCAGGTATGCAGTTTTTCTGCGGTGTTTTCCGCAGATTATTTGGGGTCTTTGAATAAAATTGTGATTATGAAGCTTTTCTTATACATGCATCGATCAGATATTTGTTCATTATCAAGCCGTTTTACAAGAGCTCCGTGGCCGCCAAATTTAGCTAGACTCTTGAGCCAAAGGAAATGTTTGAAAAGCACTAGGGAGTCCAGCGGCCTCTCATAAATAAATTTTATATCTAATATATTTAGCGCATGAGCAAATTCTTTGGTAACGTTAGGGGAAAAAATATATAACAGGAAAACGCAACATCCTTATTATACTTGGACCGCAACCGCAACCCCAGTAGGACAAGATAGGAAGGAAGCTGCTAATTATGGGGGTGACGGGGGTGTTTTCACGGGCCCCTGAGTGACGGGGGCCCTAATAGAATTCAGGATGTAATTAGGCCCAAAATTATATGCTTTTATGGGGCCCAAAATTTCTAGCAGCACCCCCTGTCATATGTACATCTAGCAAAGATATTCAAACAACATGTACTTCCCACGTAAACATGACTATCACGCTTTCAAGCTCTCACATTCAGACAAGAAATCTTACGGTAAATCTGTATTATTCTATTATAAACATAAAATTAAAAGCGTTGGAGTTGTTTACAAACCCTTCAGACTTACACACACAAATGTATGTAACACACAAATGCTTATGCAGACTTGTCTCTTGCCAGCCAGCTGATTGAAGTTGGAAACTCTGGTGTGATATTGTCATGGTGCTCACTTACTTCCAGTTTGTGAGCCATGTGAACTGCTCCCCTGGTTTTTTTGGTGCGGGAAAACCTGATGTAGCAGATCTTTGAGATCCTAGAGAGTTTCCACACTCTCACCCTCCTCGCATCCATCCTGTGTCTGTTCCCAGGAGTCCGATGGTGGCCTCTATGTGTGTATGAACACATTCCTGGGCTTTGGTCGAGAACATGTGGAGAGACATTACCGCAAGACTGGACAAAGCATATATCTGCATCTGAAACGCACCGTCAAGGAGGTAGGGGGGCAGGACATGCTGGACTGTGATAATAGACCTACAGTCTTTCAGCACCTTACTATTCTTCATGGTAATGTTGGAAAAGCATATAGTTTCAAACTGTAATATAATTTAATATGATAATTGCACACAGCAATTGTTTGAGAATGTAAACAATATACAAATGTATAATCACTAATTCCATGAGAACCAAGATTGTGCATGGTATATAGTGAGAAATCCTGTGTGTAGATATGTGTAGATCTCATTTGGGCAAGCTGAGGTACTTCTCTTTTGTTTGGATGGGTTCATATCTCCAGTATACTTTTCTAAAATATTCAAATGAATTTGATGGTTTTAATTTTCATTTAGGATCTGTTTTCTTTAATAGGCAAGTAAATTTTATTGTACATTTTGTAGGGGTGTAATAATACATCGATTTGTATCGATATATCGATTCAATGGCAAACGATCCGATGCATCGATGTGACCACATAAATATCGATACATGCTTTTTTTTTTCTGGCCTGTTCCAGTATTATTTTCATGATCCACTCCGACGTACACATGGTCTACACCAGGGGTACCCAATACTACTGGTTGATCTCGATCTACTGGTAGATCGCAAAGGTAGTGTGGGTAGATTGTATAGCATAGAAAATAGAGGACGGGTGACGCGTTCAACCGCGGCAGATGCTGCAAGCTACTGAATCGCCTAGTTAGCCTCCAATTTATTTCTACTAAACTTAAGAAAGGGTATAAAAATTAATGGGGGAGCTGGACCAAGCTGGAAGCCTCTAGCACACGAGAGGGTCATACGAGCAGGTCATGACAGCTATGGATATACTTTGCGTTACACTTTTGACTTGATTCAAAATAAAAAATATTCACCATGTTAATCTACATCCATCCAAAGTTTTTATTTTTACCGTATTGCACTTTATTTTGCTTGATTTATGGGACATAGTTGATTACACCAGATTTTGTCTACAGTTCCCAGTAAAACATGATAAAATGCTAATTATATTTGCCTTTTTTTAACCCATTGAAATGTAAAGGATTATGTGAAATTTCATCATTTTGACTGCTATCCCCAGTATCGAATCGTATTGCATCGTATCGTGGGAATTTCTGATGTATCAAAAAAAACAAACCGTTGACTTAAGGATTCAATACTGTATTGTATCGTGAGGGAAGCTGTGATTTACACCCCTAATGTTTTGCAATGACAATAAATGTGTCATGTCCCATGCCTTAAATTATTGTGTTTTCACTCTAATGGTCTGACCTAGTTTGAGTTGCACTTTGCACTATCTGACCCTGGCGTTTGGTGTCAGGCAGAATGGTGGAATACATCATGTTTGTCTCTTCATAATTCATTGGCAGGTGTAATAAGGAGACAATATGCTTTTGCTTCCAAGGGGTTGTTAAATATGGAGGCACAGTACCAGTAAAAAGTCAGGATAGACTCAAAATCATTTGTTTTTCAGCAAGATAACAACCATAAGCTCACCTTGAGGTTATGATGTGAGTATTATCTTTTGCACATGAAATGAGATGGAGTGCTGTGACAGGTGACCTGCCTCCCACAACCCCCCAAATGAAACCCTATAGAGCTGGTTTTGGGATGAGTTGGATCGAAGTGTTAGACCAACGTAGCCAACTTGGTGCTCAGAACTTGTGGAAAGTCCTTCAGAACTCTCGGAGAAACATTCCGGGTGACTACATGGCCGGATGCTGGTTGAAAGAATGGCGAGAGTCTGTAATGCTGTAGGGCTATTTTGAAGAGTCTAGATGTTGAGATGTTGAACACTTAGATATGTATTACTTCATTGCCTCAAGGTCTTTCACTATATGCTCAATAACACCTAAAATAGAGACAAATCCATTAGAAGCAGGTGTGTTCAGACTATTCACTGGTACTGTTTTTCATTTGTTGATATCTTTTACAGGATATTCACAGCATGGCCGAGAGAAGGTGCTTCTGGTCAATTAGCAATTCAATTCAAATATGCACAGTGCTGTCCATATCACTCTGTGAAAATTTCTCTCTGAGAAAAGCATCTGTTCCCATTTATCTGTTAATGTAAACAGGATAATTGGATTCCGCTCCTCATTTTCACAGAACAGGGGCTGGTGGTATAATCTGATTCCGTGGGTGGTTAATTGGCCCTACAGGAGGTGACTGACTGGCGAGATCGTTCCCACCAGCTGGCAGAGTTTCCAGGCACTTCTGGTTCACTGCCACCGCCGTGCTTAATGCAGCATTAGAGCTTGTCAGCTGCTATCCTTCCTTTCCGACGGGTCAGTAGCAGCCAGTGGCCACATCTGGATCAGTTTGACCCAGTTTGATCGGTTCCTCCATACACTGTGATTATGAGGCTTGTCACTACGGATTCCGCACAGCTGCTGAGGAATCTGTTAAGCTTTACTGTCTGTTGAGGTGGGCAATGTGTGGCTCAGCCAGTTAAGACTCTGCGCCCATAAGCAGAAGGTTGTCGGTTCCAATTCAGAAGCCGGCAGGATGATTTCGACATTGAACCCCTGAGCAAGGCCCTTAACCCACAATGTTCCGGGGACTGTCTGACCCCACTTTCTCATTGTATGTTGCTTTGGAGAAAAACGTACAGTAAATAAATAAATACAAATGTTTCTGATTTTTGCTAATGTTTTTCACAGAAAGCCACACATGCCGCAGGGGGCGCTGCACCACGAAGACGAAACGGAAAGGTGTTCTTAGGTGAGACAGCTCTTGACGGCGCCGCGACTGAGCAGCGCACAGTTACAATTCTTTCTCCGGTCTTGGAAACGTCTGAGTATCTCAGTTGTTTTCCTTCTGACATGTGACTGCTTTGTTCAATGCGCAGCGGCTCTTGGGAGGAAATGGACTGATGAAAGTTCACAGCTAATCGTTAATTATTCCTACTCCTGCTATAAAGTTTACAGTTCGACCGGGAATGTTTCATGGTATAACTATGGTCCAACTTCCGTTTTTGCTTTTAGTTCATGGTCGGCTCTTCTGGTGTTTGATAACTCTGACAGTGCAGTTTACAGTCTGACTGTAGATTTCACAGCAGAACCTTGAAAAGTGTCCCAATGCGCAAAAAGAAAAAAGTTCATGGTCGAACTGTGACAGTGCAGAGTAAAACTGTCAAGCAGATTTTCACTTTTACTATGAAATTTCACAGTGCATTGTTTCCTGGGAGTGCCCTGTGTGGCGAAGCGAGATTTGTTGGTTAGCTCGATGATTTGTTGCAATTTAAAGTATGCAAGTTAATCTTCATTCAATTACATTTAACCTGGACTACCTTAAATCTGACAAGTTATCCTGCTAACCCAAAAATCCAGGGGGGTATTCCAGAAAGCAGGGTTTCTTGCTTAGCTGGATAAGTTGTCAGATTTAAGGTAGTCTGGGCTAAA